>APFE031617570.1:172047-200384 GCA_000404065.3 Pinus taeda | reverse complement strand
TGGGAAATCTCTGTGTATATGTGTTTTATGTGTTATGCTCTCGCATTTTTATTTTTCCTGTGATTTAGAATTCGCATGCAGGTAATTTCTGTATGGGGTTAAAACCTACACAACACATGTACACACGAAGCAAAGACCTTAAGTATGACCAAAGCATGGTCACAAGCATGATAATGACATCAACATGCAAATTCTTCTTGTGGAATGATCAAGCAAGGTTGGTGTGAAGACTCACACGAGCTCATGGAGTGAACTCGAATATGTGCAGTCATCAAGTAAAGCTCTCGAAGGAGGCTCCAAAATTGGACACAGGACAAAAGTTTAGAGGGTGGTTGTTGCCGCTACAACAGAAATATTGCACTATTGTACTTTCATACTTTTCTCAATAGAATGACTGGAACATTGTTCTAGGAATTTTCATTAAGAATTTTCAGAAGTTGCATTTTTGTAATCCTGAAATCATCTTTATGAGAAGGACTAAACTGCTTCTATTTATTTTATGAGCTGAGCAACATGCATCTAGTATTTCTATCTTTGTACCTTTGTTTTTTCATAAATAAATAGTGACTTTATATTTCTGGATTGCTTATTACATGGTATTTAAATAACAATGTTACATGTATTCATTTCTAATCATGCTGTCATTGATATTTTAAAATACAGGTTAAGCAATTTTCTTTGATATTATAAATGTGATATGATTTATACACATTATTTTGATTAACTATTTAACCAAAATAATCATCTTGTAATATTTTCATTTCCATTGGTGTTTGAGCAATCTATATTGTCGTTTACTAAGGAAAATCATTATAGATCACATCTAGATAAATGTTAAATAATCTTGGGTTATAGAGTAGATTAATGCATGTGTTTTCCATTTGATTCGTTGCTGCAAATCCATCTATTTCACTACACTATAAGAATTACACATTCATTCAATCACCTTTCATTGGGAAACTGGTCCCATTATATCTAGTCGGAGCCACTACCTAAACGGAAAAGGAGTTGTCTTAAGGTCCAAACCAGGTGGTTTCCCCCCCGTGTAAATGTAGCGATTTTCGAGGCCTTGACACTTTTGGCGCTAGAAGGAGGGCATGCAGAATATGAATGGAAATTAAGTCCAATCCAAAAACAAAAGTCCATTCCAAGAGTCATTTCCCCTCCATATCTCCTACAACTTGCAGATCCCCTACAGAATCTCCTACTTTTAGATCATGAGTTGTACAATCACCCCCCAAGTCTCATAGAATACTTCCTGAGGTAATCCCTATTGATTATACTTTAGAATCACCAAAAATTATAGATTTGATAAAGAAATTGGAATACATCTCCATTTCAGTAGAAAATCCTGAATCATCCGAAGTTTTTGAAGGAAGTATAACTTCCTTTTTTCATGGAATTGGAGTTTTGACTCAGTCCCAAATTGCAAAACCTGGCATCTCGCCATTTGAATTTCCACTTCAATCCTTCCAAACGAAAACTACTAAATCAGATTCCCAAACATCTACTAGTGATATTACCTCATTCTCTCATTCAAAAACATCTCCATTTATTCCTTTTTCAGTTCTTTTTTCTCTACCGATCACTTCATCTATTTCCATTTCCTCTACACAAATGACTAGTGCTGCCTCAAGCAGTACTATCATAGTTGTTAGTTCTTCTTTCATCACATCTGCCTCCCCAACTTCTAAAGTTGTAGCTAGACCATGGTCCAATCTGGAAGCTATTCAAATGCTAGCACCATTTCATCCTCTACCAAAACATACTAAAATACGCCTTCCCAAATTCAATCCTAATGATGGGTTACCCGATAAAGAGCACCTTCATAGTTATATGTTAGCCATCAATCTTAATGAGGTAGTCAAAAAATACATTTTTGTTAGATTATTCCTGTACACTCTTACATGATCAGCGGGGTCTTCGTACTTTTCATTACTAGCCAATTCTATTACTATTTGGGATATTTTTGAAAAATATTTTTTGACTAAATTTGGTGATGATCAATCAACCGCATGTCTTATCAATGACCTTTCCAATTTAAAAACGAATTCATGGGAAAATATAAAATATTTCAATTCCATATTTAACAGATTGTTAAATAAAATCACAACTACTTCTAGGCCTAGTGTCAATGTACAAATTGAACGGTATATGTCATCTCCTCCTTCTAACGTAAATTTTTTTGTAGATAGAGATAATAAAAATACCTTGGTAGAAAACATGAAAGAATTTGTGTTTGTAGAGAATGGGATAAATGCACTAGAAAATAAAAAGGATCAAGAAGACAGAAAATTAAAAAGAGTTATTTAAGGATGAACCTATAAAGTAAGCACTTAAAGAACACTCTGATCTCGAAGGCTTGTAACAAGTCCTTAAAACTTTGTTTAATGAGATGGTAGAGATCAGAAAACAAGTAGCTGAATCATCTTCCAAAAATATTTTAGAACATACAGAAGAAATCAGCCACCTAATCCACAACCTCCAAACACGATCTCTAATGCAAAAAATGATGATGAAGATGACGAGGAAGCAACATTTTTTGCTGATGAATCCCAAGATGAACAAATAACTGAGTTAAATGGAATGTGGGATTTCATTCTTCCTATTTCTAATAGTGAAAATGAATATGAAGCATTACCTTTTAGCACAAGAAGTAAAGGTATAATTGATCCTATACAACCAATTCAAAAACATAAACCTTCAACTTCCACTGCTAAAGATAAAGCTATTGTTAGAAAATCCACTTCCACTTCCCCCCAAGTAATTTCATCTTCAACCAATTCTCTATCTTCACCCAGAACCTTAGTAGTTTCAGATACTCTTGAGTACAATATAGTTGAAGATATGAAGAAAACAAAAGCAAACATTTACCTTCATGAACTCACTAAACTCAAACAACAACAAAAAGTTTTACTGAAAGAATTGAACATAGTACGCGCTTCTCCTCTTCCTGCTACTGTGGTATCCAAAGCTTCTAACGAAATGGGTAAACCTCCTAGTCATTAATTATTTGATTCCCTTGATGCTATTCGGATAGGTGACAAGTCTAATTCACATACCCCTCCTTTTCTTTCGACTTTCGAAATATTTAATAAAAATGTACATAACTGCTTGGTAGATTCAAGGGCTTCTTCGAATATCATGCCATATTCAGTTTGTCTGAAATTAAACATGTCACCCCAGAAAACTATAGTTCACATTGTACAACTCAATATGAAAAAATTTAAAATCATAGGAGAAATGAATTCAATTCTTATTATATTATCTTTGAATCCTAAATTTGATCAAATAATTGATATACCAGTTGTTAATATCCGAGATTTCTATGGTTTAATTCTTAGTAGAGATTGCTAAGAAAAACTACACGGTTATTTTTCCACTAATTGGTCTCACTTATGGCTCCCATTTAATGGAAATCCAAATCAAATTAGAATCAACTGAGAAACAAACATGAAACATTTGGTAATAGGTTTTGAAGGTGAAAATGAGGTAGTAGAATTTAATAACAACATTCTTGGAAACTACTCTACTAAATCACTTTTTGAGAATTTTAAAGCACAAGCGTCACCATTTCAGAGTAATTTTGTAACATCTCAAATTGAAATTTTTTCACAGACAAACTTTTCCAGATGTGTAAATATGCTAGAAAAACCATTAGTTAATTCTTTATTCTGGACATTGTATTTTGATCGGTCGAAACCAAGTGATGGCGTGGAAGCAGGTTGCATATTGATTAATCCTGAATGTGTGAAGACAATGTTGACTTCTAGATTGGAATTCGAATGCACAAATACTATTGTAGAATATGAGGCATTGGTCCAAGGTGTGTACAAACCAATTAGCCTTGACGTTAAATATCTTCAAGTTTTTGGAGATTCGGAAATTGTAATTAAACAAGTAAGAAACATGACACATTGTATCTCTACACACTTGAAGCATTATTAGTCTTTGATTCAGCCTCTCACTTCACATTTTTAACATTTAACATTTTTGCTATTCCTAAGATTCAGAATGTCAACACTGACCTTCTTGCTAATGTTGCGTCAAAATCGATCCCATCCAAAGATTACTGTCCCAATAGATTTTCTATAGAGTTAATATTTAGACCATCCATTCCTGATAATATCACCAATTGGTGGGTATTTAATGATGATGAAGACATTTTAAGCTTCTTAACTTCTGAAAAATCATATGATGACAAAATAATTAATGAGGATGAACACAATGATAAATTAAAACATAAAATCGATGATAATCCCATAGCCAAATCTATAGTAAAACTTGAGGATCTCTATGATTTAAAAGACCGATTTAAAAGAGTTACTAATTCAAAACTACATAGTTCAACTTTGAGATTTGAATTAATAAACCTTGGGAGAGGTCTTAAAACTCAGAACATCAATTTAGGACTTAGTCTCTCGCCTAAAGAAAGATTATCCTTCATTCATTTGTTAAAAAAATATAAGGATATCTTTGCTTAGAGTTATGAATATCTCAAAACATTTGACACCTCCATAATTCAAGACACAATTCCGATGACATCTAATGATAAACCTGTTCAACACAAATTAAGGAAAATTCATCCGAACATAGAAAACCAAATCAAAATGGAAATGAATAAACTCCTTAAGGCTAAAATCATTTTTCCTGTTAGGAATTCAAGATGGGTTTCCAACTTGGTACATGTTAGAAGAAAAACGTTGATATCCACATTTGTATAGATTTTAGGAATCTCAATGAGGTCAGTCAAAAGGATAATTTCCAGCTACCACTATGGTAAATATTTTATGATCAGTTGTTTGTTCCAAAATTATGTCTTTCCTTGATGGTTTCTCAGGATATAATCAAATTATGGTCCACCTAGATGATAGGGTAAAGACTAATTTCAGAACTAAATGGGGAACTTATGCCTACCAAAAAATTCCGTTTGGTTTAATAAATCCAGGGGCCACTTTCCAACTGTTATAAGATTAGATATTACAAAGAAATGGAACACATAAAATATTGTAGAAATATAAACATAGAAAATATATAAAACAAGAGAGATAGAGATATACGTGGTTCAGCCAATTTGGGCTACATCCATAGAGAAACCTCTAGTCCTTCCTTTTATATTATCCAAAAAAATGAAGAGATAAAACCTACAACAGATCTCCTATAATTCCCTCTTCACTCTCACATAATCTCCTCTCTCTTTCTCGCTTAGAATACAGATCTACATAGACGCAATACAATTCCCTCATATATAGCAAGGGGTTTCCTTCTATGGAAAAAATACCCTAAATTAAACATAATTTCTATTGTCAAATTTCTGCCTAATGAATGACCCACATTGACTATGACCCCCTTGGTGACAGACATAAATGGGTAGTGCTGCCGCCACATTATGAAATGGGGTCCAATGCGGCAGTACCTATGAATAAATAAGATAATCATGATCCACACCCAACACCAACAAGCCATGGAGATAGCATTCAAAGGTTTGCTAAACAAAATGGTTGTTGTTTATCTGGATGACATTACTATTTATTCAAAGAACATAAATAATCATTTACAGGACTTAAGACAAATTTTTGAACGCTGTAGAAAATATGGGATTTCATTAAATCTGAAAAAAATATTTTTTTTCTCTCTTTGTGAAGGGAAACTTTTAGGTTCATTGTGTCAAAAAATGGAATTTACATTGACCCTGATAGAATAAAAAGAAATTTCAAAAATTTCTCCACCATATAACAAAAAAAATGCAATCAATTTTTGAACAGATCAACTTTGTCAAAAGGTTTGTCCCTGATTTCTTACAAATTATTTTGCTGTTACAACAAATGATTAAGAAATATTTAGTTTTTAAATGGGGTCATCATGAAAAGAGAGTATTCGATTTAATAAAATATGAAATTTTCAATGCTTCATCTTTAAATACTCTGAATTTCTCTGATCATTTCATCGTATATACCTTTGCTTCTTCAACGTCTTATGCCGATGTTTTGACACAAATTGATAATCAGAAAATTGAAGCACCCATCTCGTTTTTTAGTTCAAATATTCAGGGTGCTGAATTGAATTATCTAGAAGTAGAAAAACAATCATTTGTTGTATATAAATTTCTAAATCATTTTAGACCTTTTCTTTTAAAATCACACATGAAAGTAATAGTCCCATTCCCAGCAGTGAGGCAATTACTAATGCTGAAAGAATTAGGAGAAAAGAGAGAAAATTGGGTAAGAACTCTGCAAGAGTATGATATTGAAATTAAACCAGCCAAAATTGTTAGAGGGTAAGGTTTCTACAAGTTGTTTACAGGGGAATCCAACATACCAGCTGAAGGGGACACATGTAACAATGAACACATTTCATAGGTAACTATAATTGATGTTGAGTCCCAATACACTGATTTAATTTTTTATTTGAAAAATGGATATGCTCCTCCCAAACTCAATCATAAAAGAAAAAGAGCTTTACGATTAAAAGAAATTCATTATGATATTGTTGATAACATGTTATTTAGGAGAAACTATGATTCCATGTTGTTAATATGCCTTGAAAAGTCTGAAGCAAAAACAATTTTGTAGGAACTTCATGATGGATCAACAGGTGGACACTTTGGAGTAGATACCACTGCACACAAAATCTTACATGTTGGATACTATTGGCCCACTCTCTTCAATGTTACCCATGTGTATGTAAGGAAATGCAAAGCATGCCAAACTTCTTCTGAAAGGCAATGGAAACCAACCTTGCCTCTGCAACCAGTCAACATTGAACAACCTTTTGACAATTGGTACTGGATATCATAGGTGAGGTCATTCCTCATTCTTCTAAACAACATAGATATATTCTGACTACTACAAATTACTTCACTAAGTGGGTGGAAGCAATTCCACTAAAGGTAGTAAATTTTGAATCTGCTATCAAATTTATTGATCAATTTATCATTACAATATTTGGTACTAGTATGGTTGAATTTGCAATTAAGAAAGGCTTTAAACTCAAATATTGTGATAATTACTTGTTGGAAATACTTGGGGGGGGGGGGTGAATCAGTATTTCTTTTCAATTGTTATTTTTACCAGTTAAATCAATTATATTTAGAACATAAAATGAGTAATATGAATACATGATTTTATTAATATAATCTTTACAATAACTTAGGTACAATATATATAAGGCTCCAACCCATTACCAAGCACCAACTTGGTCTTTTGTGAGGCTCCAACGTCTAGGACACTAAACCTATCTTATCAAGGCACCAACCCTCTAGGCTCCAACCCACTGCTATATTTTGTCTAGATATGTTTTATGGCAATTATCTTCTCCCAAAATCTTCTTCACTGAATTCTGTTAACCTACAACATCACTGCTATATTCATGACAACCTTTCTTCATATGAAGGAGTCTTCACAACTCTTCATATTTCCCAAACAAAGTCTGCAAAATTTACCACATGATGATTTTAAATATCCATCATGATTTCCAACATTGTCTCCAAGATCTGTTGATGCTTTTCAATAGGATATCTTTGATAGGTTTCCCTAAGCCTTCAATGTCTACACAAAGATAATACTCTATTTCCAACCCTCTGTTATTTAATATTGTGGTAATTGTTTAAGGAGTAATTTCTTCTCACTATTCTCACTGTCATGATATCTTACTTCCAAGAAACAAACTCACAAATGCTTCAATGTTGGTGTTGCATACTGCTCCCTTCAAATTATGACATATGAAACTTTATTTTCCCTTCACAGAACTGTTATGTACTTGATTAGGTCATCACAGGTCCAAATCTTTCAAATATTAACCGAATCAACATAATTTCTCATCCTTCGACTTCTTTCCTACGAGACCTTTGACTTTCTTCCTTCTTGCTCAATCTTCGGCTTCCTCTGTTCCTTCAAGTTCATGACTTGTGAATTGTTACTTCTTCTCTCTGTAATCGATGCCTAAATACGCACATCAAGTGAAGTGTTTCAACTTGTATATATATATGAGTTTTCCCAATAAACGAAACGACCTGTTCATTGGTGGAGGGGTCAAATTGTGCATGAGGTGGTATATTAAAATATATCATAGGGCCTTTTGTTAATATTCAATCAATTATAACTTAGCCTTTTTACAGAAATCACATTATAGGATAGGCTATACCCATATTATGATAGAATTATGATGGTCCCCACATGCCACTTCACCGCTAATCACAATCACAACTTTTTGGAGGTCTCTTACTACGTAATATATCAGAGAGTCCCTTTTTAATAATCATGAGGCCCATATGGAGGTCCCACATTCCACGTTATTAATCACAATTGCAATTATCAGAAATCCTACAATCGCAACTCTTAACATCGCCAATGTAACATGGATGATATTCATACTGTCGATGAAATAGATGCAATATTATATTAAACATTAGTTAATAAATCTGTCGGGTCCACAACTTCATCACAATCAGTGATCCATCAGGTCTATCGCAAACGGTGAATCAGGGTCCATGCCCTTATTGCAATTGGTGGTTTGGACGCGTCAACTTTGATGGGTGGTGATACATAATAAACTTTTATGGTTATCGATTTTCGACAGATGCGATATTTTATTAAGTCATATTGAAATGGAACCATCAGGTCTGAAACTCAAATCGCAATTGCAAGTTTTGTGCAATGGCATATAACAAAGTTGTGGATATAAGCTGTCGATGTGTTTTGTGGTCTTTACTGTTAACTCCTTTGTTATGGCTTTTGTTTTGATAGCTCTACTCCTCCAACATAATGTTCCTATTTTTTCTTCCGATAGCACTTACCCTTAGGCATATGCGATAAACTACTTTGTCTTGGCTTTTCTCTCCTTTGGCTTCTGTTTACTCCTATGAATTGCGATATCTCTTCTTTGATGGCTTCTGATAAAATACTCTAATGGATGTACTACTTTTATTATGTCTGTATATATGTAATTAATCCACTTGGATTTTCTATCTCATCATATCAACATAAATCAAACATTCATCACTATGAGCATTATGATCAATGGGCATCAATAGGAAACATAATGTATCAAAGAATTTTCCATCACAAACACTGCTATACTGACATCAATGACAACCTAGATTAACAATATCCCCCTTTTTCATTGAGGGCAAAATTATTCTTCCCTTTGACATCAATGGCAAAGATGTGCACAGGGACTCCCCTTATCGAACTCCTCCTCTTGTCAAACTGCTCTCCCTATCATGGTGCTCTTCTTATTGCTCAAGATAGAAGGATTGTTTCCGTAATCTATTGTCTCAATAGTCAGATTTAAGAGGTATTCATAGTCTGAAACAAGACAGAAAACCACTGAAATTGTCTTTCTCACTATCTTTCTCCAAATCTAATTTCCTTTGTATTTATGTGCTTCTCCTTAAGTCATTGCCATTTAATATTTTAACATTATTGCATTAGGATGAGATGGTGAGAGATTGTGCCTCAGTTTTTCTATTTTCCAAAGTGACCAACATTAAACTGAGCTTATATTCGACTGTGTAAAATTCTTCTTTCTATAGTACTTTTGATGAGCCATTTTTCCTTGTGTTATAGTAAAAGTTTCTACAAGTTATTTCTAATAGTAGATTTTACATCCAATATGTGATTTTCTTTTGAATTCTTTTTACTGATTGGAAGCTTTTTGCAATGCTTCAATTTTGTTAGATGCTACAAACTTCTCTTGCTTCAAGCCTCATTTCCAGATGTATCTATTTGTTTGAAGGTTGTCTCTATTTATATCCATAATTTACCTGTTCTCACTTCAAATCCCTGAGTCGAAATATTCAAATTCTATAATAACAACAACATAGTTATTTGCTTATTAGCATTAGATGGTCTTCTACTACTCCAATTTCTCTTTAGAGATAAAGTGGAAAATATCTTTAACATCAGTCCATTGGATAGATAGGAGATCATGTTCTTTCAAAGGAGTGTTCCTGAGAAATGATCTATCAAAGAATGATTGTTAGTATAGCTCATCAAGTATTTCATAAGGACCCTATCATAGATAGTTTCCACAATAATGATCAAGAATCACAAGCTCCCCCTAACTGTATGCATGGTCTCTTTTTGGCAGAATCACATAATCAAACACTCAGAATATCAAGGATATCTTCACCAAGTCAACAACATGTGTTGTTGGCTAGAGAGTTCAAGAGATTTTCAGATTTTATTTGCTTTCTTCTCCATACTTGTGTAATTATCTTCTCTAGCATGGTTCTAGCTTGTGTAGGATCCCAAGTTAATTTACAATCACGTGCCATATGACCAATGTTATGACACTTGAATCATTTTATGTTGTTCATGAATAAGAATTCATGATTTCTTCCTACAGAATTGCTTCTCAGAGATTGTCAGGGACCATAATGTCTATCTTTGTGGTATTCCCGACAATCTTTTTCCATGTGTCCAAATTTTGTACATGAATTACAATAACCAAGAGATATACTCTGGTACTTGGGAGAAGAAGGTTTCCTTGATGTACTTATGAATTCTTTCTACCTTGATATCCTTTGATTATAACCATTTCTTCTTGCATCCTTCATATCATCTGCATTTCTTCTTGGAATAGGATTTCCTTCATTGTTTCTTTGACTCTTATCCTTGCCTTTACTTGAACTGGGAGCATCAACATTTCTTTCTACCTTCCCCACATCCTTGTTATTTGAAGCATTATCATTCTTGCTTGACGATTCTCCTTCAGAGCCAAGACTTGATTTATCAAATGGGGATCTTTGATGGCTGAGCATGTCATCCAAGGCTTGAGAGCACTTCATAAATTTGTCTATCCCTTCAACCTTTTTCCTAAGGGAAACAATCTCTTCTTCCAATCTTTCGCAATCATTATTATTCTTAGCAAGTTGTTTCTCAAACACTTCCTTGATACGTATTGCTTCATTTTCTTATGTTTTAAGGGAGATGATATCTGAGTTCATTATGAAGATTTCTTGATTTTACTTAGCTAGACTACTCTCCATTTCTTCCATGATCCTTGTAGCTTTACATGTTTCGGTCTTGAGAAGGTTGAGGTTAGATTTTAGTTTGAATATTTCTTCATCCTTTTATTTTAGTTGGTATATCATGGTGTTTTTCTCCTTTTCTACTTCATCAGCTTGACCTTCTATGATTACTAATTCTTCCATTGTCTTCTCAATTCCTTGTGCTTGCTTGCTTTCTTCTTATAGTTGTGATCTAAGGGAGGAGACCTCTTCCTTGTATTGACTAATCTCTGCTTCAAGTTTGTTCAAGCTCTTGTGCCTTTGTTCAAGGTGGCTTGACAAGTTATTTTCCCGTTCCTTTTCTTTATCCAATTGATTTGTCATGGATATGACTTCTTGATAATTCTTTCTTTTGCTTTGGTGAAATTCCTTCCTAAGCTTGGCAAGCTCTTCATCCCTTTCTTATACTCGAAGCTTGACAAGGTCAACTTTATTCCTTGTTTGTCTAGGTCACTAGCTAGTGCTTTCTTCTTAAGTTCCTCATTTTCCTTTTTCAAACTAATAATCTCTTCCATGGAAGCCATAATTGAGGAGATCTTCTCCAAAATATTTTTCATTCTCTTCATATTTTAGGTCTTCTTCAGCCTTGATGTCATCATTCTCATTTTTAGCTTCTATGATGGATTTTGGATTTCCTTCTTATTTTCCATCATATTCTTGACTAGTGATCATGGTCAATGCTCTTTTTGAGTGAAGTTCACGAAGTTTGTCCCATATACCCTTTGCTGATGGACATTCTCCTAAATTGTTCTTTATAGAATCTAGTAGCCCATTCATGATTTCCTTCATTTATTTTACGTTACACTCATTGGATTCTCCATCCATCATGCTATCAACAATCATTGATTTCCATATTTCAATGCCTCGAGTCTTTAAGAAATTCCTCATTCTTACTTCCCATGTATCAAATTTTCCATTAAACCATGGAGCCTTTACAAATTTATTGATTTCAACTTCGATGGTTGAGGGAGACACATCTTTAGGAAGATTGGAGACTTTCTTCCCTAGCTTTTCCATGATCAACCTTCAAGCTATTAGGCTTTGAGTGAAGGTACTAGCTCTGATACCAATTGTTGAAAAGACTAAGAGGAAGGGTAAATAAGTATTTATTTGCAATTGTTATTTTTACTAGTTAAATCAATTATATTTAGAACAAAAAATGAACCATAGGAATAAATTATTTTATTAATATAATATTTACAATAAATCAAGTACAATATATATAGGGCTCCAACTCATTGCCAAGCACCAGATTGGTCTTTTGTGAGGGTCCAACCTCTAGGGAACCAACCCTATCTTGTCAAGGCACCAACCCCAAGGGCTCTTACCCTATCTTTTCAAGGCACCAACCCTGTCTTGTTTGAGGCTCCAACCTTCAGGGCACGAACCCTCTAGGCTCCAACCCACTCCTCTATTTTTTATAGATACGTTTGATAGTAATTCTCTTCTCCCAAAATATTCTTCACTGAATTTTGTCAACCTAGAACATCACCACTATATTCATGACAACCTGTCTTCATATGAAGGAGTCTTCACAACTCTTCATATTGCCCAAACAGAGTCTGCAGAAGTTACCTCATGATGATTTTAAATAGCCATCATGATTTCCAACAATGTCTCCAAGATCTGTTGATACTTTCAATAGGATATCATTGATGGTTGCGCTAAGCCCTCAATGTCTGCAGAAAGATAATTCTCTATTTTTGACCCTCTATTCTTTACTATTGTGGTAATTGTTTCAGGAGTGACTTCTTCTTAGTATTCTTACTATCCCGATATCTTACTTCCAAGGGAAAACTCACAAATGCTTCAATCTTGGTGCTATCTAATGCTCCGTTCAAACAATGACAGATGAAATGTTATTTTCCATTCACAGAATTGTTCCGTACTTGATTAATTTTTTATTTTATTTTTTTTGGTAGGTAAGCACCCACGGGGGTTTGAACCAGTGACCTATCACAAGGAGTGCGTTAATAGTGCACCCATTCACCGTCAATCCAAAGCCCCATGGGCCCGTACTTGATTAATTTATCACAGGTTCGAACCTTTCAAATATTAACTCAATCAACAAAATTTCTCCTCCTTCAACTTCTTTCTTACTAGGCCTTTGACTTTCTTCCTTCTTTCTCAATATGTGGCTTCCTCTATTCCTTCAAGTTCACGAGTTGTGAATTGTTACTAATTCTCTCTATAATCGATGCCTGAATACATATGTCAAGTGAAGCATTTCAACTTGTATTATATATATTATATATATATATATATATACTGTTCATTTGTGGAGGGGTTCACTTGTTCATGAGGTGGTATATTAAAATATATCGGAGGGCCTTTTGTTAATATCCAATCAATTATAACTTAGCCTTTTACAGAAATCACATTGTAGGAGAGGCTATACCCATATTATCATAGAGGTTTGGCAGTCCCCATATGCCACATCACCACTAATCACAATCGCAACTTTTCGGAGGTCTCTTATTACGCAATATATTGGAGAGGCCCTTTTTAATATTCACAAGGCCCATATGGAGGTCCCACATGCCATGTTATTAATCGAAATCATAACTATCCAAAATCATGCAATCACAAATCTCAACATCACTGATGTAACATGGTCGATATCCCTATTTCCAATGAAACAAACGTGATATAATATTAAAAAATAGTTAATAAATATGTCGAGTCCACAACTTCATTGAAATCGGTGATCCGTCGGGTCTATCACAATTGGTGGTTTAGGGTCCACGCCCTTATCGCAATCGACGGTCCGCAATACTATCGTAATCAGCAGTTTGGCCGCGTCAACTCTAATGGGTGGTGATACATAATAAAATTTTATGGTTTTTGATTTGTGAAAAATGCGATACTGTGTTAAGGCATATTGTAATGGAGCCATCAAGTCTGCAACTCAAATCACAATCGTACGTTTTGTGCAGTGACATATAATAAAGTTGTCGATAAAGTGTCGATATAAGCCACTGATGCATTTTGTGATCTTTGTTGTTAACTCCTCCATTATGGCTTCTCTTCCAATAGCTCTACTCCTCTGATGTAATGCCTCTCTTTGTTCTTCTGATAACACTTACCATTGGGCATATGTGATAACCTTCTTTGTCTTGGATTGTCGCTCTTGTGGCTTCTCTTTACTCCTATGACTTCTAATAGCTCTTCTTTGATGGCTTTCGATAAACTGCTCTGGTGGCTCTACTGCTTTTATTATGTCTGTATATATGTATTTAATCCACTTGGATTTCCATCTCATCATATCATCGTATATCAAACATTCATTACTATGAGCATTATGATTAATGGGCATCAATAAGCAACATCACGTATCAAATAATTTGCCATCACAAACACTGCTATATTGACATCAATGAAAAACTAGATTAATATTACTTTCCCTAGGGAAATGGTTTGGCAGAATCCACTAATAAAAATATCCTTAGAATAATCAAAAGAATTGCTGATAAAAATCAAAGAAACTGACACAAATATTTAGTATTTTCTCTATGGGCTGATAGGATAACTTGGAAGGCCTCAATAAGAACTTCTCCATTCAACTTAGTATATGGGAAGGAATCCATCATTCGATTACATGTATCTCTTCCTTCATTAGCCCTAGTTCAATTTATTGAAGAAACACCTTCTTCCTTGCAATTAAGAAATTCACAAATCCTAAAACTAGAAGAAGAAAGGGAAGAATCCAAATTCACACACAACAAACATCAACATATGGTGAAATATTCTTTCGATGCAAGTTTAGTCACACAAATATCCTTCCACGTTGGAGATCTAGTTCTCAAGTGGGACAAAGCACATGAAGAAAAAGGGAAACATACCAAATTTTATAAATTATGGCTTGGTCCATTTCAGATGAACAGATAAACCCATCTACATTTATACTTCAATATTTATTAGGAAACATATATTATCTTCCTGTAAATGAGCTCATCTTAAAGAAATTATTTTCTTAAAAAAAAAAAACTAAAAAAAAGATAACAATAATTAAAAATAAATAAAAATTTAAATAGCCCCCAAGAACAAAACTATACATAGGCTTTAAAAACCATAAGTATTAAAATGGGTTATTTAATTAAAAATTAAAATGAATCAGAGTTTTCAAATTCCTGAAGGTTAAAAACTGTTTGACTCAACCATATCCTACATCGCACATCAACATAATAAAAAGTTCAATAAGGAAAAGGCCCTCCACTAACACCGATTGTGAGATTCAAACTGGACCCGACCACAGATTTAAATCTATTGAATAAAATCCTGCATCCGATACATCTCAAGATCCAAGGCCTTAAGAATAGACCCTGCTCCACACCACCAATTGCAATAGTGATATGATCCATGTCATTTGTGACTTCATACTCCACGTCATTTGCCATGTCACATCATCATGACATCATTCGTGATGACACTACCACGTCGCCCTAGGACTTTGTAATCGCAAGTTTTAAAGGGATACAATTTATAATAATCCTTCACCTTAGCCAATCTGTGACTGCGATTTGAATTGCGATGTAAAGATCAGACCCGAAACCTAACTTAAAAGTGATCTATAACATTTCGCATCCAGGTCCTTCACAACTTTCATAGTCCTCCCCATTCCTTTTCCTCCTCTTTGAAAGCTGATTTCGATAATATGAAAAGCCCAACTTGTCTTGTAAAAATAAATGGCTCAATTCTAATCTGCTCACATCAACGAGAGAGAAGATTTTGGACCCCCCTACACTCAATTTTAAGTTTATCAAACAGGGGGTCCAAAAAGTGGTTTTTTTGTCCAGCCCTATATCTACGTGTCACTCTTTTGTTCTTTCTAACTACCCTCTTCACAAACTACTTACCACTTTGAACCCCCTCCAAAAAAAATCATTAAGCCTCCCCTTTTCAACAACATTTGTTTTGCAATTTGTGATAAAACCATAAAGTCTACCTCTCTTATCACATACCTCACTCCGCATTCTTCTCCATGATTTATGTGTTCAAGATTTATTATGCTCTACATTTTTATCCTGATTTCACGCAAAATTTGCTTCAAATGAAACTCACTTATCAGTCTCATTTATTTTTAGCCGATTGATTCTTGTTTTTTGTGTTCGAGTTCATAACAGAAGACGACAGTTGTGCTGATAAGTAGCATTTAAATTCAAACAAATGGACAAACATCGAAATAATCTGATGAAACAAACAAAGTTGATGAAGACAACAAATTCATCTATTTCACTCCACTATAAGCATTAATTCAATAACCTTTCATTGGGAAACTGGTCCCATTATATCTAGTTGGAGCCACTACCTAAATGGAAAAGGATCTCTCTTAAGGCCCAGACTGAGTGGATTTCCCCCATGTTGATGTAGCAATTTTTGAGGCCTCAATAGAACCATATTCAACAGTTGGCTACAGATTGTGACAGTGCATTACAGTCCTTAGAATCAGGGTATTGTGTACAAGAATGTTTAGGGTCGTGTCATGGATGTTCTCATTGTTTTGTTGAATAGATGAAGATATGGATCATTTCACTCTCTTTTTTATGACTTATTTGATGATGATATAAGAAGAATAATAATTTGCAAGGGTTTTCCACGTAGTGGGTGTTATAACCCTATTTTCCACTCCATTACAGTGAGATAAACCCAATATCAACTTACCTAAGTTGTTTGGATTAAATGTATCCCCTTTTCACCTTTTCTTTTACTTATGTGAGATTTATCCTAGGTTAAAAGGGTTGAATTACATAATTGAGCAATTTCTCATAATTATTTTTCCAAAATATTATTATTATGAGATAATATTTATTTCATAATTGAGATAATTGAGAAAAATCTCATAATTGTGAAAAAGGTTTCTAGAATTTTCCATTCCCAATGAGATCAACTTGACCCACTTGTGTATAATTTGGCTAAGGGTCCATTATTGTAGAAGTTTCCTAACTTCTCAAGCACCTAGATGTCTAGATACATTCTCCTAGAGGATGGAATGAGCCTTTATAATTTCACCAAGAGGGAATAGGGGAGAGAACCAAAAATGATAGCATGAGAGCTCTGCTACCTTAGGAGAGGAGGTCATGCTGAAAGTTGGAGGAGAGGATCTTCTCTTTTTTGATGGTATACATTTGATGTAGTTCCATTTATATGGCTAATAAAATGTGTGTTCCCTTCCTTACATGAATATGTGTTCAGTGTATTATATGATCATATCTATTACTTTTGATCTAACGATCTTCTGTGAAAGATCAATTGTTTTCCTTGTTTAGTTACGCTTGTGTATAGGGATAGATATCTAGTGTAGACATGTTGGATCGCTCAAGTGGAGCACAAGATCTGCATCGAACTCAAAACCCTTCCTCAACATGCGAGGATTCCAGGAATGATCTCTTATCTATAGCATAGATCTGATTTCTTGCTGCATGCATGACCATTTGGATTGAGGGACCATTATTAGATAGAATTAGCAATTATATTTTTTTGTCTAGTGATCTCAATCAGGCATGATATCATGGAGCAATATCTCCTTGCAGATCTAGCTGCAACAGAACTAGTGCTTTCAATGAGAGCATATTTATTTTTCCCTCTTTGTTTGAGATCTCCTCTTCTTCTTTATGTTTCTTAGTTTTCTCTTTTTCCCATTGAGTTCTTTGTACTCTTTTGGATCCATTTTTATCTCCTCTGATTTTACTTGCTTCAGATCTAAGATGATCTTAGATCTAGAGTTTTATTTTTGTTTTTTTTGTATGAGAGAATAACAGATTCGAGAATTGAAATGAAATTTTTGGAATTTTTTGTAAAGAAATAGATTTAAATAACCACATATCTGCATTCCTCTCATATTTTTACACCAAAAAAAAAACATATCACGGGAAATGGACTTCGTATGAGGAAGCTATGGCCAATTGAAAATTAGGGAGTTCGTTTTTCTTCCACCCTCGCATGCCACTATTTTTTCTATTCATTTATGTTCTCTTTATATATAATTTAGTAAAAGTAACCACATATATGTATTCCTCTCATATTGTTAGCCAAAAAAAAAATCACTAAAAATAGACTCTGTATGAGGAAATTATGGCCAATTGAAAATTGGGCAATTTGTGTTTCTTTTGCCCTAAAATGCGGCTGCTTTTTCCAGTTTTTTTTCTCTCTCTACAAAATTAAGTAAAAATAAATACAGATTTGTAATCCTCTTTATTTTTTACCTAAAAAAATAAGCACCTGAAATGGAGTTTGTATGAGGAAGATATGGATGATTGAAAAATGAGCTTGTTTTCTATTCGTTTTCCCCAAATTTTGGGTTTTCTTTCAGCTTATTTTCTTGATCTTTCATGTGTGTTCATCAAAAATTGCTACCATTTGTTGGATATATTTATTTTTGTTGTTGATCGATGCTAATGTATATGAGATCTAAGCCATTTCTTATTTATTGGTTGGGATCATCCATTGCTTGTGTTCTTCAAGGTTTCTCTTGTAAAATTCTTTGTGTACTTTGGTTGAGGACTAGTGTTCTCATCTTTGGATCTTAGTTTCATATCTATTTGGTTTCTTTTGGTAACTACTTAGATCTCTTTGATATCCAACTTTGGTCTTTTGTTACCTTTGTGTGGCTTGGTCGCTTGTTTTTAAGTTACCTAGTCTCTCTCTTGTTTGTTTTCATCACAATTGGTGGTATTATTATTGGTTGTGCAAATTTCATTTAGAAAAGTTATCTTGAGAGTGTTTTCATTGCTTTGTATCACTCTCATATGATATTGTTTAGGCCTTCCTATCTCTAGGGTCTGGTTTTGACCTTTATAGAACATTGGTCTTTGTTGAGCCATTGTACTATAACCCTGGCTTGATGACATTTCTCACCCTTTTTTCACTTTAGGCTTTCGATTTGATTGATTCTAGTGTGTTTATTTGATTGGGGTTTTTTTGTGCTAGATGTGACCCTTATAGAGTGCTTTGCGTTCTTGCTTAGGAGTCTTTTCCTTTGGTTTCTTTTCATATTGTTTTGGTTTTCCTTCCAAGTTTGTTTTGGGTCATTAATTCATAAAATTTGGGATAATTTGCATTCAAGAAGATATAGAGGTGCATCATAATAGGAATTGGTGTGTTATGAGGCTCTTACCCTCCTATAGTTAGCATTCATTGAATTGAAAATCGAAAAATCACATATAGCTGCATTAGGGTGACTAACTAAGAGTCATTCATAGCATCTCAGTTTCGTGCCGCATCCCGCTTGAGTAAACAATAACCACTACAATCAAAGTGATAATAAAATTAACTAGATTCACTTTTATTTTCACTCGTAGTACCTCAACAATAGATTAGGCTAGGTATTGGCTTAGTGCGCCCTAACCAAGGTTCAATGTTAATTAGCCAAGCAAATCCATACACTAATAGCCCTTTCGGCATCAATCCGCAGAGCGTGAACTGAAGTCTCACCCGAAGCAGTATGGGGAGATGCAGGAACCAAGTTTCCATGCCCAGAGATGGTAGTGATGTCGTTTTATACCCTGAACCTCTCTTCGCATATGTCAATAAGCCTTTCAAGTCTTATCGATATAATTCTCTTATCTGGCTTCTAGACCTTGGCGAAGGTCTATGATCATCCTTCACGGACCCTAAAAAGGTGATTTATCTACTTACATGCTCCTATAAGTGTCCTTACCTTTATAGTTACCCTGATCAACTTAAGTATCTGATAACTTCAACATGTATTAAGATATTCTACGCATAAACATATATTATTACTTGCATTCATATAATAGAGTGAAACATATAGATTTGTGCATCAATATAGCATTAAATCATGAATCCAATATTATCCATAACATAATCGCATGCATTCATAATAGAAGTAAACAGATCAGCACATGTAATTCCAGAATAATCCTCTTTATTAATGCTTCAGATCTTCTTTACAGACTCTAACTATCTTGCACACACACCTGCAAGAGTCTGCGCACTCAGCTACATATGTCTACCCTAGGCCTCTGCATAGACAATTGTAGAGCCTTTTTCCTATGCTAGGATGCTTCACTCTTAGCTCTTACTGACCCATTACCAAATCTAATTTCCACGTCAAAAACTTCCTTAGATTCTTCTTAGACTTCCCTTTTTATACAGTCCCATGGTTTGTGGACCGTGGGTAGATCTCCTAACACCGACATGACTTACATAAACAAATGGTGGAAACTCTTTATGACACTTTACGTCTTCACACTCCATGACAAAATAATGAAAATACCTTACACTCTTTTATATAAAAACTTGGGCTTTCGTCCCCAAAACTTGGGCTTTTAACCCCAAAATTGACTCTAGGGGACCCATTCCCAACAAGCCCCCAACACAAATATGGTGAATCACCCTTGAGTCACTCTGCTGGCATAGAGATCTTGCTACGAAGACCTCCTGACTCCACTTGCACCACTGCAATCTCAATGGTACACTATGTCGCCACCTGCTTGACCTGCTCTACTAGTCGCTTCATCGTTGGTTTCGTACTATATACCTGTATCTTCTATTGTACTACCTACAGGGTGGCCAACTTTCCTTCAATGGTGGAGGTGAGGGCATATGCCTAATCCAGCCAAGGCCCCAATCTAGCCTTAAGTACTGCCTCTTTTGGTTGTGATGCTTTCGCCTGTTCCTTCAGTTCCTTTGCTTCCTGCAACTTCACCAATCTTTGTGTGATGACAACAGTGCGTGCTGGCACTCTTACTTCATCACACCGCTACTGTAATTCCCTCACTTCAATATTTAACCTCTACAGGTTAGGATCTTCCTACACACTGGTAAATACCTCCATTGACTCCTCAAAGAGTGAAGTCCAATCTGTCACTCCGTTATCTACTGTAGCTACATACTTGACAGCTGCCTCACACTATTCCTTGACCTCTGGTGGAGTCGCAGGCTAGGCCTTCAACTCAATCTCGGTAATATTAAGGTTCAAATGAAACTGAACCTTGGCCAACATGGTCTTTGTGTCGTACACACCAGTTTCCAACTTCCGAATCTTGGCTTCCATGGTGCTTCTTCTCAGATATGCAGCTTTGAAACAGTTCTACATGCTTCACCGACTACTTTCACAGTGTGTTCATTCTTTTGCTCCACTTTCTTCCATGTGTCAATTTCTGAAGTCTTCTTGACGAACATTTGCAAATTATCAACCTTTTTTTCACTGATCACACTTAGCACACATTGCTCTCAAGCTTGAAGTTATGCTATCACACCTTCATGCAGTGTGTGAAGGGCTTCACTTGGAAGCACGGCCAAGTTCAGCTCGATATGCTTTAGTGCACTGATAGTAGCCCTGTTAGCTTCCAGTTCTACAGTCAGAGCTCCATCTGGCAGCGCGACGGCCTGAGGATCCAATGAGCGAACCATCTCTACTACTTCAATAGTTCTCGGAACCAAACTAGTTGACGTTGCATTACTTTGTGCAACACTAGTCTAAAATTGAGTGTTTTGGATCTATAGCTCGTGCAGACCCATCTGAATGGTGACCAAAGCTTGCTTCTGCTACTGCTCAAACTACTACAGTAGTTCCACAATTGCGTCCTTGGCCTTATCTCCAATTTCTTCTAAGTCACCTTCTGTCAAGGTGATCGGGTCAAGCAATGACTTAGAGGCCTTAGACTTCTTCTGCAACCCTTATTTCTCCTACTCCTTATTCCACTTTATCTGGAAGGGGGTGCTCTCTAAGTCTCCACCACCTTGTTCAAATTGTTTCTCATCCTCCGTCTATGGTGAAGGAGACTTCTAACTTCTGTCAAAATTGCACTCTTATTCATCTTCCTTCTCTTATGTCTGCTCCTTAGCGGTGCATTCCCTTCAGCTCTAGCATTTTCCTCTACTTATTTTTTCCATCGTTCAGCCATCTGATACATTTTCAACTAGGCCTCTTCCTTCGTCTATTTTCCCATGGAATTACTCGATCCAGTGGAAAAATTTGAGGTTATGTGCCATTCTGTTGGCCAACAATCGATGACCACTCCTATCACATCATCTATCACAAGGCATGGGAGATCATACCATTTCTATTTTGGGTCCTTCCATGCCTAGAAGGAAATACAGTGGAATTCTGGCTTGAACTCCATGTATCCAGACAACTGCTCATAAACAGTTGGTGACACTCTTGGCTTGTAGTTGATGGCCATATTGATGCTCATCTCCATAAAAACCCATAAGACCTTGCTCTCGCGGACTCTCTCAGCATCCTTCATGGCCCATAGTGAAACAAACTTCGCGACTTTTGGCAAATCCATCATGATTAGAGGAAAATGACTGTCCTCCAACAACTACCATGCGACTAGCATGATTGATAACAAAAACAATGTGTAATGGAATGTCTTGATTTGATCTTGTGCTTCTCTACAATTTGCGAGGAACTCACTACAAAGGTAGCACACCCAATTAAATTGTACACCCTTCGCACACTGGGTTGCTAATGAGACTACTAGTGCAGGCACCTCATCTGTGCGACACTTCTGCATGATCTTCCTAGCCAAGATTTGGGTGGCTACCTTGACCATAGGGTTAGTTATGCTTGAGATGGAGTAGTTGCGTGGTTTCTTAACAAGCTTAAACTTGTCCTTGATTTTCACAGTGAGGTTGCACTTGCCCACCTTTCTACAAAATGCCTTGGCCAGATCTTGTCTTGAATGGGGTATCTAGGTGATCCTATGGATCAACATATCAGTTATTGATATTGGCTCTTCTAGCCACAGGCACAAAAACTATTTGATCACTATCAAATTTATGGGTGCGCAATGGTAATGCGGCATCCATAGTAGGTTCAACAATCCTGCCTTCTCCACCCCATGAATCAACTTCACCAGCTCCAATGCGATGACACTCGAATCCTTATAGAATACCATCTACATGAAACTGTCAATAGAAAGGTGGGGGAATCGCTTAGTCTATGCCAAGTCCCAATCCTCTAACTTCAGATGTGGGAGACATACTAAATGTGAACCTTCAAATTTGATATGATCTGGTAGCAAAGGTGTATTCAACAGAAATTTTCCCTCATCTAGGTCCTTCAGGACCCTCACCTTACCCCAGCAGAGAGGGATGTATTCTGGTAGCTTTGAGATAAGGTCTACACCCTCAATGTAAATGTTCTCGGTGCCTTCATCTACACCCTTGTCGGACTCTAGGTTTACCACCATTCCTTTCTCTTGAACAGTGGGATTCTCTTTCTTTTGGTGCTTCTTGGATGATTCGCACACCGGCTGTGTCACTTTCTATTTGTCTTTCTTCATCTTAGGCCCCTCTCTTGTTGGCATAAGCCTCGGCCTAGGCGACCTCAGCGACTTTGGCACATCTACGGGAACCTCCACACTTACGACCTTAGGGGTAGCTCCCTCAAAGGCCATCGATCGTCCAGCACTTACAGTTTCCTTGGGTGCCGACATCAGACTATTAAGGAGCTCTTGGGTTTCCATAGGAAACCTGTCAAACAATGAACTAGACACCAAATCCTAAAAAATATAAGGGTTCATGTGTAACTGATAGCTCAATACATCAATTCTCAAAGTAGAAAGTGTTTTTCATTGGGTGGCCATCTGTAATTTATAGGCAAATTCGAATTCAAATCCAACCAATCCCTCCAATATCCATTCATAAATGCTACATTGGCAACATATTTTCAAATATATTGAATTTAAATTATGTCTTAAATTTCGCACCCCCCTACTCCTCTAAGTTGTTTTCTCACTATCAAATCATGAATAGTGACCATAATGGTCATTTTCTAGCTGCTCTGCACATTGATCATTTCATTAAGGAAATGCGTAACACGATCGCTCATCGAAGTCTTCGGGAAACCAAACCTAGTCAGTGCATATTCAAAGAATAAATTCACTATTGTTGCCCCTGTATAGTCCTTCACAGGCTGTGCCTCTACCCTTCTGGTCAAATACTCTGTCGCGGTGATGATATACCACACACTTGTCTTCTTTCCTAGAGGATGGGTTGGTCCTACAAAATCAATCACCCACTTCAAGAATGGCTATAATGACACTTGTAGATTCAGAGGTAGCTCATCCCTCCATGATGGGCTGCCCATCCTTCGACATGCATCACATGCCTTACAATAAGCCTTGGAATCCTTATTCAATGTCAGCCACCATAACCTAGTGTGTAAAATCTTCTACATTGTTTCTTTTCCTGTGTAATGTCCTCTCGTGGCTCTTCCATGTGCTTCAGCGAGGATGTTGTTCTGTTCAAAGTCAGGTACATAATGTCATAGAATTTCATTCAAACCCATTTTATACAAATTCCCTGCAATGATAGAAAATTATGATGCGCGCACCACCAGCTCCTTCTTTTTTTGACTAGTATACCCCTCTTGAGTCGTCCCCATCATCAGGAAGTGTATGATATCTGCAAAGTGATTTTTTGCAACACACATTGCAAAGAACTGTGCATCAAGCTGTCCTTCCTCCAAATTAGTAGGTTCCTCTCCTGTGTGAATGTGCAACAGATGATCCAGTCCTACATTCAATTGTCCTGGCTTCACAATAACTTCGAAATATTATTCCAGAAATAGCAACAACTATCTTCATATCTTCCCCCCCAACACAAGCCTATTAATCAAGTACTTCAATGTAGAATGGTTTGTATACATCTTAAAGTATCTACCTAGCAAGTAGTGTATGAACTTTTGGAGTGCATACACCATAGCCAAACCTTTGTGCTCTGTCGTTGAATATTTCTTCTCAGCTTTAAACAAATTCCTACTCGCAAATACTATAGGGTGATCCAACTCTCCCTTGCCCGCCTGTGTCAGTACTGCCCAGAGCACAATACATGATGCATCCACATGCACATGAAATTCCTTCTTCCAGTCTGGGAAGACTAGGATCAGTGCGGTGACCATGTTTTCCTTTAACACATCTAAGTTTTGCTTACACTCTTCATTCCAACAGAATGTGGCATCCTTCTTTAGTAGCATCTCCACCAGCGCAGTAATATTGGCATAACTCTTAATGAAATTTCTATAGTATCCTGTATGCCCCAATGTTGCGTGTAGCTGTTTCACATTTCTTGGTGCCTCTAAGTTATTTGTAATTGTTATCTTATCTTGGTCGACCATTAATCCTTGTCTACACACCAAATGCCCCAACAACATTCCAAAAGGAACACAAAACAAACATTTCTTCAAATTGAGCACAATTTGATACCTCTAGCATGTACCCAACATCAATCGCAGGCTAGCTACATGGCTTTTCACCAGCCCAAACATTGTCAAATAGTCAAAGTATAGCTCTGGAAACTTGTGAACGAAGTCCTTAAATTCCACGATGACTACGCGCGAAAAGATTGTTGGTGTGTTCTTTAGTCCAAAAGGAATTATATATACTAAAATCACCCCCACTCAATGGTGAAGGTCATCTTACTTCTATCCTCCAGCGCGATATTGATATAATGGTACCCCGAGAACCCATCCGTGAACAAATATGCTTCCTATCCTCCTACATTATCCAACACTTCATTGGTGAATGAAGTCAGAAAAGGATCTTGCACGCAAGCATCATTCAACTTCCTGAGATCTACACATATCCTTATTTCATCCTTCTTCTTCTTTTCCTGAACTACAATTGGGCTCACCCAATCATACTCTTCCACTGGTTCATTAATACTTGCCGCAAGAATTTTATCCAACTCTAAGTGGAACTTTTATTTATACTTCAGATTGAGGCAATAAGGCCTCTGCTTGATCACCTTTGCATATTGTTTCTGTTAGCACCTAAATCCTCCTTAGGCTGAAAGAAGGCAAAATTCAGGGTAACCACAAACCAAGCTCACTCTGGTAGCTATCCCTACCAGAACAGGAGAGGGATCTCTCCGAGTCACAACTAGTGAATAGATAAATGAAAAGGACTGAGATGACTTACAATGAACTATTTATCTTAGGCGAGTAAGTGAATATGAACAAAAGAAGTGATTTTTATGAATGACTATGTTTCTGGGATGATATGGGACCAATGGACCTCAATGAACAGAGAAATTAATACAAAGGCACGGATTACTTCATGAGGCAAGATAGGTGGAAAGCCTAGCAATTTAGTTTAAGACAGTGTGGAATGGAGAGATTGATTAAGAGGGTGAAAAGGGCATGGACAACATGAATCCTTTTCAACAGAAGAATGAACACTGAACATGAAATTTTCCCACAGGCAGAGCAAAAAAATTGAATTCTACCTTAGCTAACTCAGAAAAATTCACTGGAAATGAATATGAAATGAACTATGAAACATAACAAGATACATATGAAACATAAGAGACACATTTTCTACACTCAAAACCACATGAATCTCATGAAACAGAGCCACTACCTTTCATTAATCCTCTGTAAAAGATATACAATGTAGAAACATAGTTTCTTTCCCACAGTCTCCCAGAAGTTACAAGCCAACCCATAGTTTCTTTCCCATAGTCTCCCAGAAGTTACAAGCCAACCAACCCTTTGCAAATGGTTGCATACAATATATAGAATGTGCCATGAAGAGATAGAACACCCAAGGGTTGGGGAGTTACTCGAATCATTACAAAATAAAGGTGGAGAGCCAAACATCAGCTACAGGTGCAATGCCATAAACATGACAAATGGCTTGGGTGACCCTTTGCATTCTTTTGACACTTGGATAGATGCCCATCTGGAGTAAAAATTCTTTAAAAGCTACCTTTGGTGCCAAAAAAATGAAGTGTAGATGAGGGGGCCCACTTATGAAAAGTCGGGAAGCGGAATTTCGCGGAATAGAGGCATTTTGGGCCTTTTTTCCTATATGCACTGCGCCCTTTTCTGTATGCATCGCGCCACGTTGAGGCCAGTTTTGAGGCACTTGTAGGAGTCCAAAATGTCCCCAAGTGTTCTCGTTGGAAAGCATGTCCTGTCTACCTTCCAACCTAAGTGGAATTTTGGAATTTGGAGCTTCTTTTCCCCTCCAAATCTTCATTCGCCCAAGACTACTTCCTGTGTGTCAAAATAGGGGCTGTGAGGCCATTTTTGGGGTGTTTTTGACCTCCTAGAGACTCAAATCATGCCCAATTTTCTTGCCCAAGTGCCATTAGTCGTGATTTTTCCCACTGAATCCAAAAATGCAAACCATTTCTCATTTGGAGCTCCCAATCCTACACGTAGCGTCGGTGGCGCGATGCGTATAGAGAAAAAACCTGTGTTGTGCCAAAAAATTCCCATGTGACCAAAATTGTCCCAAATTTCTTGAAATGTGGGTTGGAGGTTCTTTAAGAGGCACTATGTTGGGCCACAGATGGTTCCACCAAGATTCAAAGCCAATCTTGCTATTTTGCCTCTTTTGTTGCTCTGCTTAGTTTGGCCTTCAAGTTCCTTATTCGGGCCTTTGTGCTCATGTTCCGTGCCCTGTAATGACAATAAATCCTCCTCAATATGGTTTTGTCCCTGTTGGCCTTCTCCAACAATCTCTCTAGGTGTAGATTGACCCGCTCTAACCAAGAATCACGGTCGTTGTTGATCTCTTGCTCCAAGGTAGTGAGCTTGATCCTCCTCTGCTGGGCAGCTTGTCGATTCTCACGGATGCTTTGCAGCTCCATGATTGCCTGCTGGTCCTCAAGTTTCTTGTTCCTTTGCTCCAGATACTTGATGATCCATCTGGCCCTCTCCACATTGAGTATCAAGTCTTTGATCTCTGAGTCCTGCTCCGGAATGGTCATCCTAAGTTTGGCATTTTCTACCTCTGCCTCATCATCTTGAATGAGGATGACATCGGTCTCCTGCACACTTGATGGCCCCTCATCATGCACGGGCTTCTTGCCCTTGTCCAGTACCTGTGTCGCTGATGCTAGAAGTGAGGCCCCTTCCACCCTGGGTGGAGATAACACTCGCTTTGCTGCTGCAAACAAGTGCCTACTGCCTCTCTGATATGTAACGAAAACTGGCATGGTAGTGGTCTCATGGTGCTCATGTTGATGAGAAGGACCACCCATCTCCTGCTCTGGCTCTAATAGTACCTGTGATGTGCTGAAGAAGTCACGAGAGATGAAATCCTCCCAAGCAACACCTTGCAATCCCCACTGATCAACTACCAAAATTCGGATAAGAGCAAAGTGAAACACACTGTTAAGCTGCTGCTGGGGGGTCTTGTGTAGCATGAAGGTGTTCATCCTCTCTATGTTCCTACATATGAAAAATGGGAGGTTCATCATCCTCACCCTGGTGAAGTGCATGAGAAAATGGATGTGATAGGAATACAGTTGAGAGAACCTCCCCTCACAGTTGAAGTATTTCATGATCAATCTCATGAGTGGAGCATACTCATCTTTCAAGTATCTGAAGGGAAAGACTCTTGTG
>APFE031617570.1:21518-162130 GCA_000404065.3 Pinus taeda | reverse complement strand
GCCAACCAACCCTTTGCAAATGGTTTGAATACAATATATAGAATGTGCCATGAAGAGATAGAATGCCCAAGGGTTTGGGAGTTACTTGAATCATTACAAAATGAAGGTGGAGAGCCAAACATCAGCTACAGGTGCAGCGCCATAAACATGACAAATGGCTTGGGTGACCCTTTGCCTTCTTTTGACACTTGGACAGATGCCCATCTGGAGTGAAAATTATTTAAAAGCCACCTTTGGTGCTGAAAAAATGAAGTGTAGATGAGGGGCCCACTTATGAAAAGTCGGGAAGCGAAATTTCGCGAAACATAGGCATTTTGGGCCTTTTTTCCTATATGTGCCGCAACCTTTTCTGTATGCATCACACTACTTTGAGGCCAGTTTTGAGGCACTTGTAGGAGTCCAAAATGTGCCCAAGTGTGCTCGTTGGAAATCCTATCCTGTCTAATTTCTAGCCCAAGTGGAATTTTTGAATTTGGAGCTCATTTCCCCCTCCAAATCTTCATTCTCCCAAGACTGCTTCCTATGTGTCAAAATAGGGGCAGTGAGGCCATTTTCTGGGTGTTTTTGACCTCCTAGAGACTCAAATCATGCCCAATTTTCTTGCCTGCGTGCCAATAGTCATGCTTTTGCTTGCTAAATCCAAAAATGCAAATCATTTCTCATTTGGAGCTCCCAATCCTACGCGTTGCGCCAGTGGCGCGGCGAGTATAGAGAAAAAACTTGTGTTTGTGCCAAAAAATTCCCATGTGACCAAAATTGTCCCAAATTTCTTGAAATTTGGGCTGGAGATTCTCTAAGAGGCAATATGTTGGGCCACAAAATTTTCCACCAATATTCGAAGCTGATATTTCTCTTTTGCCTCTTTTGTTGCTCTGCTCAGTTTGGCCTTCAAGCTCCTTATTCGGGCCTTTGTGCTCATGTTCTGTGCCCTGTAATGACAAGCCATACTCCTCAATATGGTTTTGTCCCTGTTGGCCTTCTCCAGCAGTCTCTCCAGGTGTAGATTGACCTACTCTAACCAAGACTCATGGTTGTTGTTGATCTCTTGCTCGAAGGTAGTGAGCTCGATCCTCCTCTGCTCGGCTGCTTGTCGATTCTCACGGATGCTTTGCAGCTCCATGATTTCCTGTTGGTCCTTAAGCTTCTTGTTGCTCTGCTCCAGATACTTGATGATCCATCTATCCCTCTCCACATTGAGTATCAATTCTTGGATCTTTGAGTCCTGCTCTTGAATGGTCATCCTAAGTTTGGCATTTTCTGCCTTTGCCTCATCATCTTGAATGAGGATGACATCGGTCTCCTGCACACCTGATGGCCCCTCATCATGCATGGGATTCTTTCCCTTGTCTAGTACATGTGTTGCTGATGCCAGAAGCAAGGTCCCTTCCACCCTGGGTGGAGATAACACTCTCTTTGCTATTGCAAACAAGTGCCTACTGCCTCTCTGATATGTAACAAAACCTAGCATGGTAGTGGTCTCATGGTGCTCATGCTAATGAGAAGGACCACCCATCTCCTGCTCTGGCTATGATAGTACCTGTGATGTGTTGAAGAAGTCCTGGGAGATGAAATCCTCCCAAGAAATGCCTTGCAATCCTAACTGATGATCTACCAAAATCCAGATAAGAGCAAAGTGAAACACACTGTTAAGCTACTGCTAGGGGGTCTTATGTAGCATGAAGGTGTTCATCTTCTCTATGTTCCTGCATATGAAAAATGGCAGGTTCATCATCCTCACCCTGGTGAAGTGCATGAGCAACTGGATGTGATAGGCATACAGTCGAGAGACCCTCCCCTCACAGCTGAGGTATTTCATGGTCAATCTCATGAGTGGAGCATACTCTTCTTTCAAGTATTTGAAGGGAAAGACTCTTGTGAGCTCACTCGAGAATCTGGCCTTGATGTAAGGCTCATAGTGTTGCCTATCCACCTTCTTCTTCTTATGCCACTATTATCCAACATTTGGTATACCTGTTGCCACTGATATAGCTTCAGGTGTCAATGTGAAAGTGACCCCAACCAAGATAGACTGATCTCCATGTAGATGAAGCACAAATAAATGGGCCAACTCATGATGAACTCTAACATTTGCCACCCTTTGACAAAATTAAAAACATGATAGGTATTGGAAGCATGACATGGCAAGAGGGCATGCTTGTAATTCAGTGAGGGTAGTGGGCTCATCCCTGACATGTTTGCCACTCTTGTGGTGCCTCCTGGGAGCCTGCTCTTCTGAGGAAGAGTCACTTTGTGTTTCCATCTCATACTCTAACAAATGTTGTGATGTCATGACTATAGTATGTACTGTGATTAGGTTGCCTTTTGATGATGGTGTGAGGCTGGGTGCCTTTTTAATATCTGTTACCAAGGGGAACAATGAAACATGGATTGTTAGGAAGGGAGTGATGTAATGGGAATAGGGGTTATAGGGAGAAATTTGTTAGGGATATGGGAGGAGTTTGGGGTTTTTGAGAGGGTAGGGTTTGGGGCATTGTGTTGTCCAAATAGTGGAGGGATAGGGGAGAGGGTTTGGTAGAAATTTAGGGCAAGGGTTTTATGAAAAATGATAAAGGGAGGATGGAAAAAATGGCAGGTGAGGGGAAATGATGGGTGGAATGGAACCTTCGTGTTAACAACACATTTTAGCAACCCTAGCCATCATTTTTCTTGGTGATTTCTTATGGTTGATTTTATGCATTTTCGTGACATTCAAACATCTCTATAAACACCATATCATTGACAAAATTTTATGAGCAAGGGATGTCATAAGGCCTACCTCTCAATTTGGTGTGCTTCACCAAAATTTCGAAGTGATTGGCACTTGTTTGGGCCTTTAGTCTGTGTGTGCCGCAAGCACAGCCCAGTGCGCAACACCCTGGGTATGCACCATGCCCTTAGAAAAATTGAACTGTGGGCAGGCTCTATGTGCATCACACCCTTTGTGTGCACCGCGCTCCTGGGTATATGCGCCGTGCCCTCTAAAACCGCCCCCAACTCACTCAAACGCTCACAATTGCACACTCACACCTTTGCGAAGTTTCTCCAAGGCTTGTAATAGCACAATGCCTTTGATTTGAATGAAAACTTGTATATATAGCCTTGGAAGAGATGGGTTTAATTTTTTCTTCCTCAAAAACCCATTTTTCTAATGTTATGTTTTGGCACTTTTTCACTGACTTTAAAACACACTGATTTTCACTTTCCCTTTGAAATCTTAGCTCAAATGATGAAATTTTCGGTACTCTTTGCAGGGATTGCATGACAGGACATTTGGACATGGAAACCATGACTACATCTGAAAAAATCAACTGGCGACTTTTTTGAAAATTTTGTCATAATGACACTGTTTGACTTTTCTTCAAAACAGAGTTTTGAAGAAGAGTCGAAGTCTATCTGCATGACGATGAAGCTCTATGAACCATAACTGTGTAAGGGCCTCACTCTAGCCTACATGGCTTTACTAGACATGTTCAAAGACCAAATGGATGAATTTCTAGAACTAGACCTCGAAAATGACCTTTGTCCTTTAAAGGACCAAACCTTGACTATCATGGACTTTTATGATTATTGACAAAAGACCTGAGCCAGTAGGAGCCAGACATGAGGGGGAATGACTATCATGACCTTATCCATCAGATTATGGCATGCCCCTAGCGAAATACAGCTGGGAGAATGGAGCAAGACACCTAAACATGAAATGCATAAAGAGTTTTGATCTCTAACGGAGAACTGACCAGACAGACTCTAACAGTTTCAATGTAATTTCCATTACTCCCAAGTCCCCTATTATCCCATTTAGGTCTTAGAACTTTTTAGGGAACAAGTCCTGGTATTCGCGGAGCAATTCAACAACCTTATCTACTATTACATCATCTCAGTAGTCCCTAATCTTTGCAAATTTCAGCTCTGCCTCTGTCCCAATGTTCACTTGTCTTGTTTTTAGCGGCGCAGTGATATCTGGATTGTCTATCTACATTTTTCAACTTTGCAGTGACCTTCTATCACTGTGATATTAATGTTCCTCAGATCCTCATCTTCTTCTTCAGCAGTCACATTCTAGCACTCTAGTTCGTGGTACAGTTGGGTGGTCCAATCTGGTTGAATAAAATTGAAGGGATCTTGAGGTATTATGAAGATCATTTCTTTGACCTCCTACAATGCCTCATCAGTGCACTCAACCCCATCTTCAAAGCTGAATGTCATCAAGAACCCTTGTCTCAAAATATCCCATTCGTCTGTGCCATGGTGGAGCTTTGTCTCCAAGTACCAATTCATAGGCATCACATCCAATGCGTGACAAAATAGATGCACCCACTCCGGTTGTGGTTCTTCTCCATAAGTATCAATGCATTTGGCTAAGTGATCACGTGGGTCACTCCTTCCATTGTATTTCTCTATCAATTGTACTTTTGCGTAACCAAACTACACCTTCATCATTCTTTTATATTTGCACCATCCACCGAAGTTTCCTTTATGCATACCCCAACATCTTGCAGGTGTAACGTGCAGTGCTAAGTCCAAGGATTTGATGCAATGCTTATCTAACACTTCCCTTTCAAATGCATCTAGAAATTTATCAACGTTAGATAAATCATCATAGTAAGGCATACTTCTTACCTCTGAAGATACGCAGTGCAACGATTTGGTCATCATGTTACATCATAGCATAGATACTTCGTGCAATCTATTCTGCCAATGTTCCAATTCCTCGTCTGAGTCTAATGTACATGAGTTTTTGTGGTCTCGTGCAAGACTTCCATCAGTTGTTAGATTCACCCAATCTTCATCTCGCACAGTTATCTTATAAATCTGGTCCAAATCATCATCACTTTCGTAATTGCAGACTACTTTAGTGTAGCATGGTCCTTCTGTAGGGTCCAATGGTACTACTACGCGAAGCAATTTTCTTCCAAATGATATTTCCCACTTCTTCAAATTAGTCAACTCATTCATGTCGATATCCCAGTTGATCCCAAGGAGCACAGGGTAGGGATTGATGTCATCCACAATCTTTATCACATCAAAAATCAGCCAACTCACTCTCACCTTCGATATCGATTGTTACTCCCTGTAATATTCCCATGGGGATAATATTTTGTTGATTCACCATCCTCAACTGAATAGGAGACCACTATAGCATAGGTCTCCCCATTCTCTCCCATGTCTGTTTAGGAAACAAATTCGTGTTGGACCTTAGATCCAAAATGACTTGGTCCATTTCATATTCTCCTATCTGCATAGTGAGGCTCATCTCCCACCCTATTCTTACCTTTTGCTTACCAATCTTCTTGACTACTTGTGGTCCATCAGAAGCGTTTTCTTTCCTAGCACACTTATTTATCAACTCCTATAACCATTTCATAGCCTTTCTATCATGCAACAACTTCATACATGTCTCCAAGAAATTAGTAAGAATGGAAGGGTCCATCTCTTCAGCTGGCTTTTCCTAACTTCCTAAGGTAGAGGCCTCAATGAAGCTTTTCCTTGTTTCCATGAAGGTTTCCTTCGCACACTCCAACTCAAATCCAACCTCCTTTTCTAGAGCTTTGTGGACCCATTCACCTTCTTCAGGCTTCTTCCCCTTGTCTTTTCCAGTCATCATTCCACTTCACAGCATGATGTTCACATTAGGATCCTCTTCATAGGGTTTGTCCCTCATCATCTATAGATTCTAGGTAGGTTGTTGAGGCTATGCCCTCTTTTCCCATATCTTAGATAGTAACATCAAGCAGTCTTTTGTTGCGTGGTCAAATATAGTGCAATATTTGCATGTCAAGCGTGTCGGGTTTGTGCATTCTTGCACATAGTGCCCTGGTCCCCCACAGTTGTAGGAAATCACTTGTCCTCGACTGCTACCAGGTCCTCATCCACCTTGGCCTCATCTGTGTCCCTAAAATCCTCCCCATGCTTCCCCAATGCCTTGATCTGGAGGCCGAGTCTTTGCATGCACCCTGTATGTGGGTATTATATCCATCATTAGCTCATAGCTATGATAGTTATGCTCATCATGAACCACTAATTGACATAAGTTGTAGAAGAGCTCTTGCTCTTGCAGTGTCTTTACAAATTTCGATAGCAGGTGACAATTGTCTGTCACATGTTTTCCAGCAACCTGACAGATAGCACACCATAGCATGCGCCCTGTACTAATCCCTTATTGAGCTTCTAGCCTCAGAGACATCGATGCTCCTGCTACAACATAATTTGTGAAGATTGCACAATGATCTTTATCATGCACCTAGCTTTTATACTTCAGGCACCAAAATTCTTCATGCACCTCTGGCAAAACTACTCTATCCTTCTTCAGGCTTTGAAACTCTAGGAAAAGGTTCTACAACTATGCATGAATTTTTTGAACTCCTAAATTAGCATCTTGCATTAGCATCTCATGCAATCTCCAAGGCTTCCGCCTGGGTCCCAATCTTTTTCTGCGATAAAGCAACCCTCAGATGAGGCAAGAGCGAAGCCACAAACCATTCGTGATGCTGCCCATCTGTAAGATTCATGTTGGCTTCATGGATTGTGCACTTCAACCTCTAATCCAAATCCCAGGGTGTCTTGCCAGGCTTCATCATGATCTTCTTGGATCACACAATTTATTGAGCTTCAGATTTAGGCCTACTGAGCTCCTTATTCAATGCAGTCTGAATATCTGCTAATGAAGCCATCGAGTTATCAGTGCAGTACCTAATGTACCATGTTAGCATGCTTTCCTATGAAGTAGTGACCAATGTTGCTTTCTTTACCTGATTGTCCATTATACCTTGAGCCTCCCATACGGCCCTTGCGATGAACCAAAACTGGTCCACGTCCTAATTTCTTGACCCCTTGAACACAGGGAATTTTACTGAATTTTCCATATTGCATGGTGGTAGAGGTGGTGGTGGTGTGAGCAAAGGTGTATACAGTGGAGGTGAAGATGGAGGTGGTGTGGGTGGATGGGGTATTTGTTGGAACCCCTATCTTATCAATCAAACAACACTCTGCATTGAAGCCTGTGCTGCTTCCTCATTGTCACTTAGAGGAGGTCCGATCAGTGGCCTATATTCATGGCCTGTTTTCCCCATATCCCTGAATATCTTTCCACTTCGCGTAGCTCCGAAAATCAAGTTAGTTTCATAACCCACTTTTCACACAAAAGCATCTTAATCCAAGTATTTAAAGACCTTAAATACTTACCTCGGGGTCCCTTGAAGAAGCAATGCTCTGCTTCGCTGTAACTGACCAAAGTATCGACCGTGAACTCTATCATGAATCCTCCTATGATACGATCAAGCCATTGATCAACAATGAGTGCAATATTATCTTTCGAGCCTTCCAATCTCCACACCAACTCTAAGGTCCACATTATCGAATCGTCAAGCCTCCACCTTCCTTGGTCATCTGCTAATTTAGCGATCCACTCATATAATTCAACCGTGAAGGAAAAGAAGAAGATTTCATGTATCTCTATGTACAAATATATGTCCAACCACTGTTCTTTCATCAATCATGGATTCTTGTTCTCTTTCACTGTGAATTCGTGGATCTTCCTATCCAACTAGTCTTCAATTTCCTTCTCAGTTGGATTCTAGTGATATGACATCACACATCTCTTATGCAGATCATGGTCCCGGCAACAGAACCATGTGTTGGCTTAGTGGGCCTTGACCTAGGTTCAACGTTAATTAGCCAAGAAAATCCATACACTACTGGCCCTTTCGGCATGAATCCACAGAGCGTGGACTGAAGTCTCACCCAAAGCAGTATGGGGGGATCTAGGAACCAAGTTTCCGTACCTAGAGATGGTAGTGATGTCTTTTTATACCCTAAACATTTCTTCATGCAGGTCGATAAGCCTTTTAGGGCTTATCGATATACTTCTCTTATCTGGCTTCTAGACCTTTACAAAGGTCTATGATCATCCTTTGTGGACCCTAAACAAGTGATTTATCTACTTACGTGCTCCTGTAAGTGTTCTTACCTCTGTATTTACCCCGATCGGCTTAAGTATCTAGTAGCTTCAACATGTATTAAGATATTCTACACACAAATAGATATTATAACTTGCATTCACATAACAAAGTGAAACATATAGATTCGCACATCAATATAGCATTAAATCATGAACCCAATATTATTCATAACATAATCACATGCATTCATAAGAGAAGTAAATATATCAACACATGTAATTCCAGAATAATCCTCTTTATTAATGCTTCATATCTTCTTTACAGACTCTAACTATCTTGTGCACACAGCTGCAAGAGTCCGCACACTCAGTTGCGGATGTCTAGCCTAAGCCTCTATGCACAAATTTGAGAGCCTCTTTCCTATGCTAAGACTCTTCACTCTTAGCTCTTACTGAACCATTACCAAATATAATTTCCACTTCAAAAACTTCCTTAGACTCTTCTAATACTTCCCTTTTTATACAATCCCATGGTCCATGGACCATGGGCAGATCTCCTAATGCTGACATGACTTACATAAACCAAAGGTGGAAACCCTTTATGAAACTTTACATCTTCTCACTCCATGACCACAAAATGCAGAGACGTTACACTTTTTTATACAAAAACTTGGGCTTTATGCCCCAAAACTCGGGCTTTTAACCCCAAAATTGAATCTAGGGGACTCATTCCCAACACTAGGGTCTTGGAGATAGGAGTATGAGTTAATTGCTCCAGGACTAACTTAGAAACTTGTGGTAGGGAGTTAAACCCATTTGTAGTACTATGGTCTGGGAAACCCTCCTCACAAAAGGGTCAAGTAAGAGGTTACACTTGGGCTAGGTGAATTGACACAACCCCTTTCACTTAGTTTTAGGTGGCGCAATATAGTGGAATCTCCACACATACAAACAATGTTATTATCACTTGGGGACCACTTGGGAGGCAACTCTCAAGGGGGTTTCAGTATTAGCTCCTTTTGGATTTAAGTTTCATGCCCTTGCATGTGGATTTGTCTTGCGACTATCCCCTCAGGATGTGTTATTGTACATGGTGACCATAGTGGCCTATATTATTAGGGCTTATACATAGGTGCAGGGTCATGTTCATCATCTCTATACCTAGGACAGATATTATTCATACTCTCCCAATCCTATTGGAGTGTGCCCACTGCCTAATAAGGGCACTTGCACCGACTTCACAGATAAAAGGGTTGCGAAGTAGGTCGCCAATATAACTGTTCCACTGCTAGATTCTTTGTGTTTTAGTTTGCATGTGCTATCTTCTAGGACATTTCTAGTGTGTGTTGGTTTGTTCGAGTTAGTAGTTTTTCCCTTAGGTCATTTGTACTAACATAATTGTACTCAAATGATAAGTTACCACCCAGGCTGAATTTGTTCATCGATGGTCGCGTCGTATTCACAGTTTTCATTCTGAACGAGGTGGACTTTTTACCCCTGCATGGAGAGTACCCATTGGTGCTCAAGACTTAGACCACCACATTTTCATGGATTCTATACCTAGTCCTTTTGGTAGTGATTTGGTCTCTATCAAGATTTTGGTAGACAACTCTTGTGCTCTTGCCAACCCACCTTTGACTGATCCATTGGGACCTAAGTTATTTCAGTTGAACCCTGATGGTTCCACACCTACATAGATTCATGTGCCTTTATCCATACTTTACCCTATGGTAGAGTATGAGACGTCTTTACCTTCTTCATCAACAGTATCAGCTGCCATGACATCATTTCCACCTCTTAGTGTGGCTATACCCACTCCTTCATCCACACTTCTTACTTCTTCTTGGGGGATTCCACCAGTTTCTTCTATGACTCCTACAAATTTCTCAAACATTTCCGTGTCCACACCATCTCGTATGCTAACTATGGCACCCCAACCTAATCAACCGGTAGGTTCAGGAATTTTTACCCCACATTTTTCCCAACCAACTGTTCCTGTCCCTCAGTTAGGCATGGTGACATCTAATAATATGTGGGGAGGATCATTCATTGTCCTTGGTCAATTGGGGGAAATGTCACTTCTAGTATGTCACAGGCTTGGTACAATTCACTTTTTGGGAGGCCGCCACCTACTAGTACGTTTACTGAGGGGCTAGTTTACTTAGGGGAAACCCTCTTGCTAGTACCATTTCTCACACAGAGTATCCTCCTTATGTCGGTCCTACTGCGCAGAGTGGTCCTTTTCCTATACCCAGGTACAACCTCATCAGCAGCCATGATTTTGGGGGTTCTTTTCTCTCTGGTGGTACTTACCATGGGGGGTAACCTCCATTTACCAGTCATGTTGTTCCACAACAGTCCTATGTCGAGGCAAACCCTTTTCTTCACCAGCAAGTGCATATTTCCATTCCTCATATGGGGGGACCACATGGTTGGTGAAGGGCCTCTCCCTCCTATGACCCATTTATTTATCTCCAAAATCCTTTCTTACCTTATCTCGATTTACCATATTTGTTGAAATTGACTAATGACCCCATATGTCATGATCCTTGGTGGCTACCTATGCTCTCCAAATTACTGTCTGATATTCCCAAGTTTGAAGGAAAGCCTAGGGATAATCCATCCACGCACATTACCACTTATCATTTTGTGGTGTTCATCTAATTATTTAGTGGATGATTCTATTAAACATTGCTTATTCCAATGTACATTGACTGAGGATGTTTCAAAGTGGTACATTGAGTTAGATACTACATCCTACGTTGACTTTTCCTTGGTCAAAATTTCCTCACACTTTCATTTACCTACTTGTTATGATATCGATCTTGTCCTCTTGTCCAATTTCAAGCAAGGCAATGCCATGTTAATTTTTGATCATATTCATTAGTGGCACCATCACGAGAGGTTTGTGAGAACCTCGTTACCTGATGAGATCCTACATAAATGGTTCATTCAATCTCTTTGACCTTAGATTGCCAAGGATGTTTCTATGTTTCGAGCCCTTACTGAGGAACAAGCTATTTTAGCTTCCTAGTAGTTGGACCTTATCTATTTACAGTTGTGTATGCTTTATGAAGTGTTTCCTAACACCCCTAGGCTTTCCATTGACCCTATAAAACATGTTCCTAGCCCACATGTTGATGGTGTGATTGGGTTTGTTTCTGATTCCATGAGCCAACTTGCTGCCCAACTTGGGCAATTGATTTTTACATCTCAAGCCCAAGCAATTGTGTCTAGCTTTGCTAAATCACCCACTCCTAAGCCATCCACCAATGTTCTCATCGTGAAGTCCACTCAATGAAAGAACAATCAACAATATTGTGGTAAGAAGAATAATAAGAAAAATAAACAAAAGAATTAAAATTCTCAGGAATCTCAACCCAACCCTTAGAGTCAAGGAGGGGGAACTAGTGAATGTCGCTCTAATGTCAAGTTCCCTTGTAAAATTTGTCAAGGTTACCATCTTACTCACGAATGCTCTTAAATGGATGAGGTCCATAGGCTTATTTCACTACCATCTACTCAACAACCTATTGTTTTAACCCATCCATTCCCTCCACAACCCCAACAACAGATGGTTGCTCAACCTTCTCGCCCTCTACAAGGGGGAAACAAGGGGTCAGCTTCTAATAATTCATCCATCTTCATGTGCATGGGAGATGTTAATGTGACCACACTAGCCATGTCTTATTATGTTGTTGAGTCGAGTCCCCCATATAAGGACTCATCAACCCCACTCCCTCCCACTGGACCTCTCACTCTAGATAAGCGCATCGAACTGGTTTATCACCCTCCCAATACTGTTCTCTAGAATTAAGCACACAATCCTTCTACGAGGGCCACTCTTCATTACAGTATTGTTGACGATCTAGCATAGGATCCTTGTGCCATGTCTTCCTTGGTGGTCTTGCAAAGTTTTCCTTAGTAGCGCAAAGCCTTACTGTCTACCATTGGTGGAGTTTACCTATTTGACTCTAGTCTCATCACTTTTAACACTGATAAAGCGGTCCTTGACTTTCCCATCAGATTTCTTTCCAAATCATTGTGTGTGTTTCCCATAAGAATATTCATCGCACTTTGGTAGATGAAGGCTCGTCAACATCATGCTGGAAGCCTATTGGCTCTCTGGCGCTCGCCACATCCAACATGAATCTTCAAGCATTTGATCGACACAACTTTGTCCCAAAGGGGGTTCTTTCAAATTTTTCCATTGAGTTAGGAGGGAAAATTGTCCATGTGGATGTTGAGGTTGTCGATGCCATATTATATTACAACCTACTCCTTGGTTGTAGTTGGTTTTATGCAATGACCACAGTCATCTTGTCTGTTTTTCACTTTCTTTGCTTTCCTCATGAAGGAAATATTGTTACTATAGATCAACTTGACTTCTGCATGTCATCTGCTCATATTTCCACCATTGGAAATTCTGTACCACTCATAGGAGACCACCCTGATCAACTCGAGAATGTTAGAGTTGGGCTCTTCGAAATTTCATCTCTTATGGGGGTTTTTCGTCAGCTCCCTCCACCCAACATCCTTCCTCATCTTCAAAATCTCCTATGTATATGATCTCTTCCAGCACCTGTGGACCCCATAGACCTCTTGATCCTTGGGTGGTGTCGCTTGATATTATCGAAGTTGATCAAGCTAGTGAGAATCCTACACCGTCTCTTGTGGAAGATATTTTGTCTCCAACAGTCTCGTCAATACCTCCTGATCCTAGTCAAAAACTCCATCCCAATATGGAATATGATTGGGTTCCTTTTCCCACATGGGCTAACCCTCCACTTTTTCCACATGACTCCCTTGATGATGAAACCTCATGGCTAGTCAACTTGGAGGTCATGGATTCACAAATTGATCATCGTAGGAAGTTTATGCATCTTCATGCCTCTAATCTCCCTAATGTGGAATGAGTGGAGCATATCACTTTAATTCCTTGGAATTTCCACCCATGGACTGAGTAGAGTCTTGGGATTCTACTACCAAACTTGCCAACAAATTTCCCATTTCATTTCCACCTGTTGATGAGCATCTTGTACCCCCTTTATGTCTTGATCATCCCTTATGTCCTCAGGTTAATTTTGAGAGTGAAACTATGCTATATTATCCCTGGCATGGTCAACCTTTTCAGATTTGGCAGTTTTATTTCCTTTGGCTTGGCTCATGATTGGTGAACCATATGGTGCCCTCATCCTCCATGAAATCAGGTATAGAAACCCTTGGCTTGTGTCCAGCTGTGGGCACACTTTAGCATGACCTATTGGATTGTGTCATGCTTGTACATATTGTACATAGGAGTGTGATGCTTTATCTCCTTTTTTGGTTTGGTGTGTGATGTGATTATTTGCCATGTCTTATTTATGCCAAAAAACCAAAAAAATTATAAAATCCAAAATATCAAAATATATGGTCTTGTTTTTACCACATCCATGTTTATTTCTTTCATTATGTGATTTAACCATGGGTCTAGTCTTTCTGTATGGTTTTTACAAGACATGGGGGGATCATATTTTTCCATTAGTCATCAAAATGGTAGTGTTAGTTGCGTTGTTGTTGAACACGGAACCTATCTACCCCGTTATCTTACTGTTGGGTTCCAGCTTTCCGAGGAGCAATATCATCCATATGAATCCCTTTACTCCTCTGACTGGTTAGTCTTCCAGTCATATGGAGCATGCTTCGAAGCCTCCAGCATCATTTCATGATGTCACCTGGTGCTCATTAGTCATGCTGCCAATTCACTCCTATGTCATGTCACTATGTGTTTAAGGGAAGTCATAGCCTATGTCAACCATCTGCAGTATCCTGTTGACCTTTTTAGGTCAGCCATCCTTGTGTCAGTTCTACTTCATCGCTTCATGATTTCATCCATTCATCACATCATCCTAGTTTGGTCCATGTCAATTGATGGGGGATACATTCACGCCCTCCTTTGACAAATCTTCTCCTATTGACTTCATCTCATTATCTAGGAGGTTGATCTAGGAACCGATAGTACCTTGGAGCTTGCAAACCTCAATGGTAGGCTTCCTCATGATCGAAAGTGAGTTTTCATCATTGTCTCCTCATTGTTCAAGTTCACAAGTGTTTGACATTAGCCCATATATTCACACTTAGTGGATTTTTACTAGGTACCTTGGGGTCCATTTTCCTCATCGGTAGATTGCCTCACGTCTATTACTGGTTTACCCCATTGACTGGTAATCAGGCAGTTTCTACCATGCTCGACATTAGCTCATCTATTTGCATGGTGTATATTCATACCATCGGGGTTATGTTGAAGACCGTGGGTTAGGGACATATCACTCTTATATGGTATCCTTCCCAAGATGCGTTGGAGTTATGTATCATTCATGTACTTTTGAGGGCTATCTTGAGACACTTCTATATATTTCATGTTATTGGGTGCAGGATTTGTGCATATTTTGAGTACCTTTTTCCCCTCATCCTTGACAATGTCACCACCGAACCTATGGACCTTACATCACAATTACCTTTTTCCTAGTTATAAGAATTCATTTTTGTCATAACATATTATTTTTCCATTTTTGTTAGATATGAATGAGGTGATATACTTTTTGATGGATAACCAAGGCAATTATGGAGAAAAGGATATATGGTTCTATTTCTTTCAGGTGATGCTTCCAAGACCACAACGAAAGGATGAACATCAGATTTTGAGTACTTGATGTTACACCTCAAACACTGTTGTTACACTCCAAACTGTTGTCACACCTCAGGCATTGTTGTTACACCTTAAGCATTGTTGTTACACCATGGGACATTGACTACTTTGCAACCATATAAGGACTATGGGTACTATTCAACAGGACAATTGTCATGAAGATTATATTATTCATAGGCAGCTAAGGAATCAAGACAATTGTGATTTCAAAGAATGATGTAACAACAATAAGATTTTTATTTAGAACTTGTTGTAACAATTCTTATTCTCTCTCTATATTGATCAACATGAGAATCATGAGATTATCATGATTGATCCATTTCTTATTTTGGACATGTCAAACTTATAAAAGGAACTCATTTCCATGTAAACAAGGAGGTGTATTGTTATTTTTCTCCTGTAATTCATGATCATTTTCTTAATACAAAGAGTAGCATTGTTGATGCTTTCATAACTGTGGTGTTAAAGTTCTATTAATTTGTATTTCATCCCTGCACCCTACTAGGGAGGAAGGGTACTCCTCTTTAGCCGGGATTGCAACAACAACAGTAGCATAGTGGTAGGTTAATTATTGGTTTTTTTAGCAAGTGTTAAATTATTCTTGTTGCCGTGTAATTTGAATTTGCAGGATGAATTTATTTTTGTGTCTAACTAACATGTTGTTACACAAGATTGATTTAATCATATTGTTCAGTTATCCGACTTAGTTCGTAGCCTCGTGTGTGGCGCGCCTTTTCTTTGGTGACATGAAGTGTGACTTCATTTCTGAAGAATGTTTTTTATTTCTGCATGAATGATTACGTTCTGCAATTAAATTCAACGACATTTGTTTTGACTTGTGTTTACTCTTGGCTGAAGCGTATCAGCATAGATAGTGCATGATCCTTGGAAATAAATAGACCTACCCTGGGTTGACAATTAATGGTTACGGTTTGGTCAATTAATGGTGATTGAATCAGTTCAAAATTTTGGCAGCGCTGTGAGGGATGACATCAGAAAATGAAATCAACCAAGCATGTTTTGTAATAGAGTGTTTCTAGTGCACAGGCATTGGGTAGTAAGATGATAGGTAAGAACCTACACATCACTCTAATATACCTGGGTGGGCTCACCATTGTAGTCACTAGAATGCTTAGGGTGTGTGATTTACTTGATTTTTCTTTAGATGTGTCCTTAGCCTTACAAGTGTTGGGTGGTAAGACAAGAGGTAAGAACTTGTGCATCACTCTAATATACCTTGGCGGGCTCACCATTGTATAAGCTAAGACACTTAGGGCTTGAATAAATACACATAACATCCATGTGTAAAGTGTAGGAATAAAATAAATTCCAAAGTAGAACCACTCTAATAAATCATAGGAAACACGGGTCATAAAATAAATAAGGAGTGTGGAGATCTCAGGAGGAAACCATTTATTCATGAGCTGATCTCAAAAGTAGGAAAAGAACAGTCAAATTCTCAGAGGGACACAAAGAAAATAGGGCCACAAAAAGTTGTTACTCCCATCATAAGAACAAAAGCATCCAACTCCTCTATCTCCGGACCATATCATTCTAAAAATAGTGTGAACACTCCCAAAGCTAATAATCCAAATCAGGAGGAGTGGGGGGAAGATAGTGACCAGGACCTTAGGACCAAGGGAAACTAAGGGGGAGCACTAGAAGCATGAAATGGGGGAGCATTTATTGGTTTATCAATATCTGGATTCGAGTAGTGCAGTGAAACAATGATCCAATTGGATATTGGTGGCAACCCGCCAATTCCACTTGGACCCCCACCATTGTTTCTTTCAGTTTTTTAGTTTCCTTAATTGTAGCATAGTTTACTACTTTTAGTAGTTTTTTCAGGTCTTAAACTTCTAGAGCCATTTTGAGGCCCTAAACAATGTTTTTTTGGAAATAAACCGCTAATGGTTGTATAATAAAATCATCTTTTTTGTTGTATTCCTCGGAGATATCTTTCCAATGGGGTATCATGGACATCAAACAGAGATAATATGACCAAGTCACAACCCTAGGAAGTTTGGTATCCAACTAACCCCAACGGGGCCCATAAACTCTTGGTGTTATATCTCCTCGGGTTAGGGTTTTGGTCATTTAGGGTTTGCTCTTATTGTTCACTAATAAAAATGCCCTTGAGCCTCATTGTAAGACAGTTCAAAGGCATGTAGTCACCACATCTCGTCTCAGAGATAAGCTACCATCACCCGAGCTAGTTTATTTCCATTTCTATTACTAGGCATATTTCAATATTTTACATTAATGAAATGAAGTATTATTTTTGCTGCATATCTGCATTTATGGTTATATCTATAATTTGTTGCATTACTTTTTAAATCCAAATCAGTGGTATCATAGAGGTCTTCTATTTCTCTATTTTTCTTTGCATGTCCCCAACAAGGTCGAGATATAAGGAGTTAGGGCTTGAACTAGTCGAACCTTTGCAAGACTAGCCTCGCAAATCCCAACTACCTGAAAATCTTGCTTGAAGAGGCCCTTGAGTGATAAAGGAACACGATGATGGACAACTTTGCCCAGATCCTTCATTGGCTACCTAGGGCCGACACTTCTACTTCCAGCAACTACTTTGGAAGTGCTACACTCTTTAAGGTACAAGTTAACTTTGACATTCCCTCATTTGAGGGTCAGATAGATCCAGACATTGTAGATAAATGGTTAAACCCTCTAGAAGGGTATTTCTCTGTTCATGATTTTTCCAGACAGGAAAATATTACTTTCTCTCTTCTCAAAGCCCCCCCCACGTCAAGGACTAGTGGGAAACCTAGTATGAGGAGCAGGATGAAAGTATGGCCTCACTGTTTTCAACTGCACCCACTTGGAACTCATTCCGAGATGCCATCAAGGAGCAGTACTACCCTATCAGAAGCTATGAGGATAAATACATAAAGTGGACCACGCTGTAGTAGGTAATGGACCAAGACATGCCAAAGTTTACCAATATTTGTCATACCCTTCGTACAAAGTTCAGTATCAAGGATACTAAGCAACATTTGGTACACAAATACTGCGACTGCCTACACAGGTACATACAGCACGAGATGGAGTTTCGGAACATCTCCTCACTTAGCACAGTGTGCCGATATGCTGTTAAGATTGAGCAGAAGTTTAAATAGAAGAAGTGAGACTTTGGATTTGCAAATCCAAAGCAAGGGAAAGGTGCCCCCAAACCACAGAACAAAGGACAAAGCCAAGGCAGGGTGGCCCATGACAACCCACCAAATCTGCAAGAAAATAATAACACCATGAAGTCGAAGATGGACACAAGAAAGTGGTGTGAGTTCCATAAGAGCTCAACTCATAATACAAGTGAGTGTTGGGCCAAGCAGTCATTGGTGGCCGAGCTAAAGGCTTTAGAATCAGATGCATGTTTCGACTCTGAGTCAGAAGCTAACAAGGGGAATGACAAATGGAAGCAGATTATTGATGCGAAGCCCAACGCCACCATTTCCACCACGAAGATCTAGAAGGAGGAACCTGAAGATCCACATGAGGAGGAGTGTCTCTTCCACTCCCAGATGTGGGTAAAGGGTTCCCCGCTACAATTCATTATTGACAATGGGAGCCAAAAGAACCTCATGTTAGCAGAGGTCGTGAAGTGACTAGGCTTACCGACCATAACACATCCCAAACCATACACCATCGGGTGGCTTCACTAAGGACGGGATCTTCGCGTGAGCCAACAGTGTCACCTTCCATACAACATCAAGCCCTTCATGGATGAGGTATTATGTGACATTTCTCCCCTTGATGTTTGTGATGTATTATTAGGCCAACCATACCTGTGGAAGTGAAATGATGTGTATGAATCAAGGCCTCATGTTGTTATTATTACTTTTGCAAGTAAGTTGTACAGGATATTGGAGGTAGCACTACCTACTGCCATATATTTGGTTACTACAAAACAATGCAGTAAGTTCATTTCCAAAACTAGAAAATTTGTTTTCCTGATGATACTCCCTCAGAGAAAGAAGAAGAGGGTGGCCACGACCTCCAGAAAGGGCCCCTCCACATGACGAATATAGGTGGACAAGGTCATGGAGGAGTATGACGACATATTTACCTCCCCCGTAGGGGTTCCTCTGTGCTGCAAGGTCAAGCACTCCATCGATCTGATCCTAGGTGTGCCACTGCCCAATGGACCAATCTATCAACGCTCCATTCTGGAGAATGATGAAATCAAGAGGCAAATTTAGGAGTTGCTGCAAAAAGGTCACATCCAACCGATTTCATCGCCCTGAGGGAGCAGATTGTGTTGGTATAGAAGAAGGCTAGGACTTGGAGACTCTATATTGACTATCAGGCCCTGAACAAGATCACTGTCTAGAATAGGTACCCAATCCCATGGATTGATGACCTTCTAGACTAACTAAATGAGGGAAAATACTTAAGCAAGACTGACTTGAATTCAGGATATCACGAGGTACCAATCAAACCCTCCGATGTGTGGAAGATTGCCTTCAAAGCTAAGGAGAGCCTTTTCAAATGGTTGGTTATGCCTTTCGAGTTGACGAATGCTCATATAACCTTCATGAGGCTGATGGATGACATCTTGCGGCCATTCACCAACTCATTTGTAGTGGTATACTTGGATGACATCCTGATCTTCAGCTAGAATTGGGAAGAGCACCTCCACTACATCCAAGAGGTTCTCCAAACACTGTCGAAACAAAAGCTATGTGCCAATTTGGATAACTGCACTTTTTGCATGACCAAAGTTCAGTATCTGGGATACATTATTGATGAATGGGGGGTGCATGTGGATCCATCTAAGATCTAAGTCATTCGGGATTAGCCATCTCGAACCACTCTGACATAGCTCCACAGTTTTCTGGGCCTTGCCAATTTCTACCGCAGGTTCGTGTAGGGATTTTCTCATGTAACTTGGTCCTTGAGTAAAGTCACCAAGGGAATAAAAATTCTTTTGGTTTGAATCTCAATAGAAGGAATTCATAGAGTTGAAACATTTCCTCTGCTCAACACCAGTGCTCGCATTACCAGACTTGCAACAACCATTTGAGATTGAGACAGAACACTCTTGCTATGTTATTGGGGTAGTCCTTACTCAACACAGGCATCTAGTGGCATATCACAATGAGACTCTTTCAGAAACAATCTGGAAGTATCCCACTTATGAAAAAGAGATGTATTCCATTGTGCAGGCCTGCCGACAATGGAAGAATTACATTTTGGTGAAAGAAATAGTCATCCACACAAAACACTGACCCCTGTAATTCATACAGATGCAAGGGAAGTTGCAAAATTATCACCATCATAAGTGGTCCACATACCTTCTATAGTTCCATTTGAATATCAATTATAAGAAGGATAGCACCAATAATGTTTTCAATTGCCTCAATCGACCACCGATCATGGCGTTGACCACTGTGCTCAACTCTTGTGGGAACGAGACTTTTGATTGGCCACTTCTCTACAAAAGTGACCCAGAATTCGGCCACACATACTAGACACCCTTGGAGGTTAGAATGTTCCATATTTTCACCTCCAAGATCAAACAACTAGCCCCAAAGCAACCTGAGTTATCAATTTCACCCATAAGACACTCACTAGAACAATCTGAGGAAGACCTATCAGAACAAGGATCAGGAGCGCAAAAAATGGGGGAAAAAATAACAACAACAATAAAACAAATGCTACCATCACCACCTTTAAGTTTCCAACAAGGGATATCAGAGGCGAGGCTCCAATGAAAAACATTCCTTTGTCATCTCTTTCATATTTTCAAGGAATGACTATAGAAGACCATAATACCTTCTTGTTTGAATTTGATGTCTTGTTCAGGAGCGATGATTATGTTTTAGATGCTCAGAAACTGAAATTATTTCATGCTATTCTAAAAGGAGCAACCTTGATATGGCTCATGGGATTAGGCTCTGCTTCCATTTGAACATGGAGCAACATGAAATAGATAATTTTATCAAAGTATCAAGATTATTGTAGAACCAAGGAGTTGAAGGAAAAAATATTTAGGATGACACAAAATGAGGAAGAAAACTTGGAGGACTATGTGGATCGATACCAATACAATTTTGAGAGACCTAAACATAGTGACTTAGATAAAGAAATCTTGAAAACCATATTCATAAGGGGAATGAGAGATGATTGCCTTGATACCTTGAATCTATTAGGGAAGGGGGACATATCTCAAGAACCATTCTCCACGACAATAAAGCTTTGTTTGAGATGCTCTAGAGGACCATCGAAGGGGAGAAGCATGATAAGAAATGCCTCTGCTCGGATACAAAAATATGCAACTGGTGGCATGACTAGGGTGAAAATTGGGAACTTGTTCAAGAATCTTAAAACCAATATTCTTAGTACCTTGTATGCTCAAATAACGATGGCACAAGTGTAGAAAGCACAGAATGAGGCTAATGCAACTTTGGCCATGTTTTTCCTAGTATGCAAAGACACAAATTTCTGGAAGGATGTAGAGTGAACATCATCAACCCATGCAACATTTGTGATCTAGAACATTCCATGGGTCATTGTCCATAGCTTCCTAGATTGAAAGTTGTGCTTAAGGAATAAAGAAAAGAGATTCAGTCTTCCTACTTCATCAGATCTAGGAAACCTTGGCAACCATAACTGCCAGGTATGCCTCAAGACTTCTCTTCTTTCAATCCATGGAATAATACATATAATGTTCAGAAATTTCCATGATAGTACTATTCCCCTCTTTCAACACAATATCCTTCACCTTGGAATCAGTGGTCTCCCTCATCACCTTTCCAATGCCCTCCATCGCAACCATATCATTGGACTTAGGATTGGAGAGAGAATTCCATATGTCCAACTCCTCCTATAATGCCAGTGCAACAGCAATTACAACTACCACCTCTACAAGAACCTATTGCTACACCTTCTATACGACCTCAATTACCTATGCAACCTAACCCTAAACCAAACAGTAAGGCAATCCATAACATTGAACCTTCAACTACCTTCTAGACTTATTGTATCACTCTTGTCAGGTGTAATGAAATCCATCTCCGGTCAGGGAAAGTAATTAACTCAAATCTCTCCCATGTTATAACTGAAGAAGAATGTGAGTCACCTAGGAGGGGTCCTACAGATTTTGATGTTGCAATCACACCTGTAACAACTGATTTGGAAGAGATTGTTGCGCTTGTAACAACTAGTTCGAATAAAGTTGATACACCTATAAAAACCAATTTGAATATAACAACTAAAGACCCCGCATATCCTTGGAGGCGAGTAGAAACTAGTATGACTCCACACCTAGAATCATATTTCCTTAAGGAGTTGAGAAATATACACATACAGATTCCCCTGCTACAGGCTATCGGAGATGTATCTGTTTATGCAAAAATAGTAAAGGACCTGTGTGTTAAAAAAACTTGGAAGGAAGCCTAAGGACCTTGCCACTATTAATGTGATGGGGAAGTTGTCTGAGTTGATGATTAGTCAACCCTTTTTAACCAAATACAATGCTCCAGGGAATCCTATTGTCACTATTTACATTGGTAGCCCATAATTAATACATTGATTGATTTAGGGAAAGATATTACTATAATGACCAAAGAACTCTTTATCACCTTAGGGTTACAAGGACTAAGACACATGCTTATGGTATTGGAATTAGCAAAAAGTTCCCTTGTTAAACCTGAGGGGATGTTAGCATATGCAGTGATTACAGCAGATTCCTGGTGATATCCTATTGACTTCCTTATTTGACAAACTAAATTAAGCTTGGGGGGCATCCTTTAATCTCGGGAAGGCCATCGCTAGCCACTGTAGATGCATTCATAGGATGCAGATCTTGATCTATGTTGATTTATGATGGCCAAGCCACCAAGAATCTTAGTCTTTATCCCCTAGCAAAACCAGATACGGATTCAAGAAATCCTTTGTGGGATGAATTTGAACCTAAGTTTGATCATTCGCAAACACTTATCACCCTCAGAAAGGCACGATACTTTAAGAATGAAATGAAAGATGATATCGTAAGTGGTTATATTAGTAATTCACTTTCTATTATTTCCATTGAAGACTCGGGGGAGGAGGATGTTGTAGAAGATTTGAGCCTTGAACAAATGAAGATTGGTCCAAGTATTAACAACATTCCTATTGAAATAGAACTAGGTAAATATCTTAATATTAATCCAAAATTGACTTCTAAACAGAACAAACTTCTATTATAGCTGTTACAAAAGTACAAAAGGGCATTTGCATAGGACTATACAGATATGAAGGGTATATATCCCAGCTTGTGCACTCGCTGCATCTATTTGAAGGATGGTTGTAGTCTAGTGAGACAACTACAATGACATATGAACCCTGCATTAAAAGAGGTATGTTGGGCATGGAATCCCCCCGAGGCAGCAATTTTCAGGCTTAAAGCCCAAGTTTTGACTGAATCTTTTGTAAAAGCTCTACGAATTGTGAGCGTAGGGTGCAATGTTATAATAGAGTCACAGGGTTGTCCACCCTAGTTTTTGTAATGTAATGTCGACTGGATAGACCTATCCATGATCCGGAAACCATGGGATTATATAAATAGAGCGAGGCCCTAAGGGTATAAGATGATGAAGAGAAGATAGAATAGAAGGGAAAGGAAGGTTTAGGTGATTGAGTCGAAGTGTGAAGTGTGTATGTGGGTCATAGAGAAGGGGAAGGCTCTATAGCTGAGTGCGCAGAGGCCTAGTAGTCTGTAGCTGAGTGCGCAAACCCCTGCAGCTGAGTGCACAGGGCAGGTCAAGTCTGTAACCATTGGAAGAATCAATAAAGTGAAAGTTTACCATATTCCTATGCATATTTTCCTGTTTAATATATGTGATTGGGTATAATTTGCAAGTATTACTATTTATATGCTGCGTGAACTTATTTGAATGTTTAACTAATTATAACATAAGACATCCAAGTATGTGAAGGTAATTAACTGGTATAAAAGGATAAGTAAGATCACACTGAGCGTGGCTATAGCAATGTGAAAGTTCCACAGTCCCTGGTTAGGGCTGCGTGGATGCAGTGTATCAGGGCGTAAGGGACAAGGAAGTGAGCAGAGTGACTTGCGCAAAGGGATACCCAGTGGGACCAGTCGAACCCCTCAGACATTTCAAGGGTGCAGAAACCTAGTTCTAGCACCCTCCCATACTACTTCAAGTGAGACCTTATTCCACACTACGCGGAATGTTGCTGAAAGGGCCAGTAGTACCAAGATTTGTTTGGCTAATTAACTTTGAACTTAGGTGAGGCCCCAAAAAGCCAACAAATGGTTCCATTGTTGGGACTAGAATTTGCATAGAGATGTTTGATGTCGTATCACTAGAATTCGACAAAGAAAGGAATTGAAGATTGGTTGGACAAGAAGATTCACGAGTTCACTGCGCAAGAAAATAGGAATCCATGGCTATCAAAGGAAGAGTGGTTAGATTGCTACTTATATATAGAGATTCATGAAATTTTCTTTGCGTCCTTCCCCACTAAGTTGTATGAGTGGATTGCGAAGCTAGAAAATAGCCAAGGAAGGTGTAAACTTGACAAACCTATTGTGTGGGCTCTAGAATGGGTGTGTAGACTAGAAGTATCAGAAGATAATATCATGGGTTTTGTCGATCACTACCTTGATCGAATCATAGGAGGATTCATCGCCAAATTCGTGATAGATACTTCAGTTAGTTATAGCAAGGAAGAATGATGCTTCCTCAAAGAACTGCGAGGTAAGTATGTTAAATCTTTAAACACTTGGATTAAAATGCTACTATGTGAAAAGTGGGTTATGCGAATAAATTGATGTTTGGGGCTACGTGAAGTGGGAAAATCTACAGAAATGAGGGTAGCACAGAGCTAGAAACTATCCCCTTGATTTCACCTCTGCGAGGGGGCGAAGAAGAGCTCACAAAGGTCTTACCAAGAAGTGTGATTAATCTGATAAGACATAGAATTCCATGCATACCACCCCCAGCCATGCCACCACCAGTATCACTGTCTTCACCCCCGTCTTTGCCCATACCACTTCCACCACCACCGCAAAGCAGTGTGGAAAGTACGATAAAGCTACCAGTGTTCAAGGGAGTAGGGAATGGAGATCCAAACCAATTTTGGTTCGTGATAAAAGCTGTATGGGAAGCACAGGGTGTCATGGATGACAATATAAAGAAGGAAACATTGGTCAGTGCTCTGCAAGATCATGCACTGACCTGGTACATTAAGCATTCCAATGACAATCAAATGCGGGGATTGCAGATATCCAAGAAGCGCTAAACAAAGAATTTAGCAAGTCGAAGTCATAAGCATAGTCAATCATTGGGTTCAAGGAAATCATAATGATACTAGGTGAAACCCTGTGGGAGTTGGATCAGGGACTGAAGTGCACAATTCATGAAGTAAACAAAACATTAACAAATGGGCAACACCGTGAATGATTTGTAGCATCACTAACGCTGCATCTATGGAACACGCTGTTGCAACAGAGGTTAACCACTCAGGCCAAGGCCTTGGAGGTTGTGATGAGATTGAATGAGACCTTGACACAATATCCTAACTTGGGGGTCCAGAAGATTCATGCACAGTTGAAAAAGTTGTGCCTGGAGATGGAGATTTTGAAACAAGACAGGACAACACGCCGAGAGATGCACAATGAGGTATGGTGCTTAAAATGCTAAGGCCAGGGGCACGACAAGGACCACTGTCTGGTGTTCGTGAATTACCTTGTGAGAGGAGGGCCAATGCCATTAAGACTAGAGGCACAAGAAGGACCAAGCACGATGCCTACACTGTGGTGCGTGATTTGTCAGATAGGAGGAAAGCATGCTATAGATAACTGTCATCTATTACAAAAGTATACGCAGAATTCACAGCACTTGTTCTATAATTTTTGTAGATCAGTATGACATGATGAGTGCACTTATAGAAGTTATGAGTTGATGATGGATCAAACTTCTACCTACAGAGTTTAGGCCAAAACACAACCCCTCAATGAAAACGCAGGAATGGCGCACATAGGATTTCAAGGGCATGGACAAGGCCGAGGTGGAGGGGGACCAGGAAGAGGTCGCGGACAACTCATATGTTACAATTGTGGAGGGCCAGGGCATTATGCCCATGATTTTATGAATCCAACATGAACATCATGCTTGTATTGTACATTTTTTGATCATGAGATGGAGGACTGTCCCACACTAATAGCGAGGTTGCGTGATAAAGGACCACTCCAACCTCCCCTGACTTAGAACCTACAAATGATGAAGTCTGAGCCATGCGAGGAATACCCTAATGTAAATATTGTGTTGGATTTCAAGCCTCTGTGGAAGTTTTTTGTAGCTTCATGTTCCGGATTGTCCACAGTTTCAACTTCATTCTGCCGACGTTTCAAACCCCAAAGGGGGTCCATCATCAGGACAAATCAGAAAGATAGGGATGAATGGACCCCCTTTGGGGTTTGAAACGTCGACAGAATGAAGTTGAAACTGTGGACAATCCGGAACATGAAGCTACAGAAAACTTCCACAGAGGCTTGAAATCAAATTTCTACCTTCATATCGATGGCCTTTTCCAATCCAAAGATGAGTGCTTCATATTCAACAATATTATTAGTGCACTCGAACTCCATATGGCATGAAAGGGTATGCTTCTTATTTCATGGGTCTGTAAGCACACAACCAACTCTAGAATTGTCCCGTGTCTTTGAACCATCAAAATATAAAGTCCAAATATCATGAGCTACTAAGCTACATCCTATACTACTATTATTATGTATATCTATATTACATGTTTCATTAGCACCGGTTGGAGAACAAGAAGGAGATCCAGTTGTGTATTTGGTGGAAAGGGTGATGATTGTGCCCGATAAAACATGATATCAGTTTCAAGAAAATAATTCCCAAAAATTAGATCGGCAAAAGCAAGAGGCTCATTGTGCCCCTCAAGTGATGTCACGATATATTTCATTTATGGCTCACTTTCCATTGGAATCTGATTATTCTTGCCCTTATAGGGAAGCCACAAACATGACCATTCTATTGCAAAATACCCTTGCAATTGGCTAGACCAGTCTCTGCTAAGAAGTACACCATAGGCTTTTGGTATATCCACAATTATAATATTTATACATTCATGAACACAATCATTGTTTGATTGTCTGATAATAACATTCTTGAGCTCACCAATAGCTTGGACAAGAGATATGTCCAATTGAATAATTTTTGCATCATTTTTGTACTATTTAGCATTCATTTTCCTTGTAATAGATAATATCATTACATTAATAGATGCACCAGAGTCGGGTAAACAATTATGGACATTATAATTAAAAATTTCAAAAGTTAATAAAAATGGAGGGCAGAGAGTGTTAGCTTCTAGTGTTACAACATTCATTACAGATTCGGGACCGAAAGAGTTACCTAACACCTTTTGAGATGAAGAAGCTTTATCACCTATCGAAAGTTATGAAAAGGTTTCGATAATAAGTTCATGTTGACCTGCAATCTTTATGAGCTCGTAGATAGAAATGTTGGTTCGCGTCTTCTTCATATATTCCACTATGTTATAGTCAATCGTTTCACCTATAATAGGCCATTCTGAAGTGTCTGGAGGAGTAGCTTTATTGGACACTTCCAAAATGGTGGACTTGCCCTTATTATTGGAGGACGTGTTCTTGGAACTAGTTGTATCTCCAAACTTATGCTGTACATTTTGGGTAGGGTTGATCGGTGGTGAAATAATTCTTAACAATAGTTCCTTTAATTTTTGTTTAGTCGATTCATGTTTAGATATGGGCCCTTTACTCCTTAAACTATATCGACCATTTTGCTTCTGAGGAGTGGCCTCACTTTGTGGCAGCTCTTCAACATTCTTCTTGGTAGCATTGTAGATATAATCATATGCATTCACTGCATGTCCAATACTTTTGTTTTCTTCGGCCATTGCAAGTTCTTATGTTTTTCTACCTATTGTCTGCTCATTTACTAATAAAGTATCCATAATGTGTGCATCCAGGGTGTTCTTGTTGTGGTTCCATTGAGGGCATGTATTTTTTGAGTGATATTCATGATGGAAAGAACAATAATTATCCATGTTAATACTTTCTATATTCATCACAACATTCGAGCTTTGTGCAAACTTGGTGGGTTGATTATTGTTGTTACTATTATTCCTTCGAAAAGGGAAGGACTTAGGAGGCTTACTGCTAGTAGAAGTCTCGCTTGACCTTTTCTTTACTTCCGAGATTTCGTTGGCAAGTACCATCCTAGTCAAGCTTTCGATGCCCGGTGATTCCTTTTCTTTAGCCTTACTAGAAGAAGGTTGTGACTTCCTACTAGTTTCTTTAGAGTCCTTTGATTCTTCATCATCCATAATGACTCCAGTCGTGTGTAAGTCCTTTTCAACGATAATCCCTTTTGCAAATTTTAATGCCAATGTTTCCTTTGTGTCTCTTTCTGCGAATTGGGAAATGTTGGTGGGCGAGGCAGATGTGTACTAATTGATAGTAATCAAATCATCTGGTTGCGTGCCCAGGGAAAACTTGTTCAATATACAATTGAAATTTTGATTGAAATCTCTCACTTTCTCCTTTTCCCCCATCTTGATGCTTCCGAGCTCTTTCAGTAACATGGAGGGAGTCTTTTCATCAAAAAATTTCTTGAGAAACAACTTCTTAAACTCCCTCCATGTGTGGATCAAATTGATAGGAAGATTGTGGTACCATGTTGTTGCTATACCTTCTAATGTATAAGGGAAAATTTTGCAAGAAACACTATCATACCTCACCTCCAACATGCGTTAATGTAAGTAAAAATCATCGAGGTGATCTTCTGCATTCATCTTCTTATTTGGATCATACTTTGATAGTAGCGTTTTTAGATGTCTAGCTAGCTTATGAAGATTATACGGAAGATAAAGAGGCCCTTGGGCCATCCAAACCAAATCTTGGTCGAACATGTTCTTCTTTATGTGTTCCTCCTCCTTATTGGAATTCAAGGAGTCTTATTCTTCACCATTTAATCCATCAAAGATGTCTTCAGAGAGAACAACATTGTCCTCGCACCCCTCATTAAGAGGTGGAAGGTGATCCTAATGTATTATATCATTTGTGGATTCGGCCAACTCTTCAACAGTGGAAAAGACCAAATCTTCCACTGTAGAGACTATTATACCAATACGAGATGTTTCTTTCTTACTCATAAAATGTTGGAAATCTTGCACTCCAAGAATTAATCTGATAGCCTTTTCAAATTGACGACTTATAGTTTGAATTCCCCAGATTTGTTCGTATGTAAATTCACAAGTAAATTTTGGGTCAGGCTTAGAAGATCCTCCTACTTCAGCAACATGAGTCAGAGTGGCGCTCAAAATATTTCTACCTTTTCCAAAAGAAGAATTATTTGGGTGTGCGAAGTTATCAACGATTAAAAAATGGTTTCCCTCCTTCTAGCGCCAAAATGTTGACAACGCTGGATACCGCCAACATACACGGATCTCTCCGATATAAGGTCCCAATTAGACCTCACACCATTTGGTGTACGAGTCCCATGCGGAATATGGCATGGATGTCGTTTACTTAAAGATATGCCTTGGCTTTAACTGTCAACAAGAGAGAGAAGCGCAAATGTCCTTTCAAATGAGCAAGTGAGTGTGCCTTGTAAGTGTCCAATTATCGATGTACCTAGGTTCTTTCACTATGGAGGGGAAATGAAGCAAGCCTCTAAGAGAGAAGTAATAATACTACCCTAATGGACTCGACAAACATAGTAAGAGAAAGACTCATTTAACATCAAGCAAAATAGTACACATAAATGTGATGATCGTTATAAACATTACAATACAATTCCAATAAGTTAAGCATTGAAGTCATTGAAATAGTTCAATTACTCTAATACATGTGAAATAAAACATGAACCATAAACATTTAAACAATAGTCTTAGAAACATTCAAAATCCATTTGTGACATAAATACAATGGACATCACTAGCTCCAATAGTGGAGCGTTAGAACCACTACTTTCTCCCCAAAAGTAATAGCTCTATCTCTCTAATGACCTTGGGGAGAATCCAAGTTTAAAATTCCTTTACATGAGAAACTAGGATATATTTATAACTTGTGGAATAACCTTTCACATCCTCATGACTCTTGACTTTCCAACTTCTAGTGACCTTTGGACTTCTACAACATTTAGAATTCCAAATGACTTTTGGAATTACATATGATTGTTGCTATTACATGTCTTTTAGACTTCCATGACTCTTTAGTTCATACATGACTCTTAGACTTCCACTTATTTGTCTTTACAATGATTACACAATGACTTCCACATCATCATCTGATGAGAACGTGACATGTCACTATCGTTGATAACTGGTATTGATAGTGACTAATGACTTGGACTTCTTCAGTGGTGACATTTCTTCCACAAGTATCTTCCTTATTCATGCATCTTTCATCGTAGATGTCCTCACCCTCCAAAGGGTCTTTGATCTAATGGAGTCTTTGAAGTGCTTTGATCATCAAGATTCGAGTGTATTATTGGTTATTTCCATGCTTCCTTTTGTTTGTTCTCTTTTCTCAATCTTCCTCGTGCGTGATTCTCATGTTGTTCCTGGAATACATGTATTTGCAATCATTCATGACAAGCAACCATTAGCCTGAAATTCTCCTGTTCTAGCATGTTTTATGCATATTTTATGTTTATGCCTTTTCGGGGTGTTCAAAAGGGGTAAAAGGAGATTTTGGGCACATGGGTGTACTTTGAAAGGCTAAAGCGCTGAGAAGAGGGAATTTTGAGGCTTCTACATGCTCTCAAAAGAGGGAGACAATCAAGGTAGGGTGCATGGTGCAAGTCCTTAGGACAAAGGGGAAGGCTTTAGGCTTCCCTTGTGTGTTTTGAATTCAAGGGGGGGATGGAGGGCATAGGGAGCACTCCTGAAGGTTGAAGGATGAAGGCTTTAGGCCATTGAGGTGTGCTCATGCACTCAAGAGGCCTGGGAGGGCGCAGTGCACACTGATGAATGTTTAAGGCTGATGCTTCATGTGTTTGAAGTGTGTTTATGTGCTCAAAGGGTCTAAGAGGGTGCATGGAAATTTGGTGAGGCTGAAGGGTGGAGCTTAAGGCCTTCAGGATGCACCTATGCGCTCAAGGAGTGCACTCAAGGAAGACTTGGTCTCTTGAAGGGCACAATTCAGACTAAGGAAGGGGAAAGAGGCTTAAGGAGTGCGCTTTGTGCTCTCGGAGGGTGTAACATGCACTTTCAATCAACAAAGGATTCCCCATAAATATTCAGAGTGCGCTCATGTACTCTTGGCCTCAATGGGTTGGCTTTGAACCGAAGATTTTTCTAAGTTTTAGATGTAGGGCAAGGGATGAACATGATTAGTTTCAGATGACAAGTACCAACTCATCAAGAAAACTTAGACAAACTTGAATAATGATAAATAAACATCAAAATGCCCCTTTGTACACATTCCTCGAGTACAATGAATGAAGTTAGTGTGACTACAACCAAGAGTGTATGTTTACAACAACAAAGATGTTATGACCATGAAATGCACCTAAATATGTTCTAATCAATGCGAAGACACTTGAGACCATTCAAGGGCACTTGAAACACATAGAATAACATGCGATGACATTTGAAGATCAAGATGACACTAGGTACGATGGTGATAGTAGGCTCCAAAATTCGAATATAGTGAAATTTTGGAGGGTGTTGTAGCAGCGAGAACACATTCACAACCTTGTGCTTCAAGATATGACCATATGGGACCCAAATCCATATTTGGGTGATGCACATCTAATGGCCCTAACATATTGGCTAAGGCATGAAGAGGTCAAGGACGAAGAAGTGAAAAGAACCGTGGATGCAAAACTAAAGGAGCCACTTTGGATTAGACTTGAACATCCCAATACATATATCCTCACTTTCACTCATGCACTCCTAGTAGAGGCTCCTAAAGTGGTGGAAGTATACAAATAGAGGCAAGTGGAGGTCATTCTCCACTTTGAGGATTATTTTAGGTTATTGGGAGAAGAGAGCTCACAGGATTGCCAAAGGAGATGGAAAACACTACAAAACACCATGAAGATCAAAGAATACCATTCCCCTGATAGGTTTCGAGTTGCACTTGCCAATAACCCCTTGTATAAGAGAATTATTTAGAGGTTTGGAGTCCAATGGATTGGGCTTAGATTCAATCCACCTATATTGTTAGGACTTTAGGAGCACCACAGTCAACAAAGAAGAGTCAAGGGAGTGGTAGGGAAGCAATTTCAATAGGGGTATGATGGGCCTCCCAATTAGGTAAAACATGAGGCCCGTCTAATATTCCATAGACACATAAAGACTACATTATACCTTCCTTTTTGCACTTCATAACATTTTCTTAGCTTAAATGATGTATTAGGGAGGTTAAAGATATTTATCATTATTTATGTGCGCAATATGACTATGATGTAGGATATTGAGAATATTTTACACATATTGTGAGGATATCCCATAAAAGATATTTGTGGGACCTATCTCATGCTACAGAAGGTTCAAACTCGGCTGTATCAGAGCAATAAACACTCCTCCCTATAGTGTGAGGTCACTCGGGGAGCATGATCTTGTTTTCTAGGAGTTTTTGAGGGAAAACAATCCTTGTTTCAAGGAGGTTTCCCCTCATTTATTTTAAATAATAGAGGGACTAAGTAGCCCATTAGGCAACTAATAGTAAGTAAAAATAAGGTGATAGCATTGTAGGAAGACTAATTTTTAAGTTCTACAACTTTTTACTGTGTATAAGAAATTATTCAATTAATCAAAGACAACTTTGGTTCCAGTTCTTAGTCTATTTATACTTCATGGATCTAATATTCCTTGGGTTAGTGCCCACCCCAGGTGATCAAGACCCCTTCTATGTCATTATTCTTTATCCACTTGTTCATTTTTGCAATTTATTTATGAGTGTTGATTTTATGTAGAGTTAATTAGCTTGTTTCTGAATAGGATTTTTATATACAGTAGTTGATCACTAGATGATGCAATTATTAGTCATTATATTGTTCAGTTAGCACCTTTATATATGCATCTAAGTTCAATTTAGTTTATGATATTCATTTGTTATCCATCATGTTTGTTTTGTTATGTGCTCTTGCAAGTATAGGAGACTTTATAGCCAAACATTTTGTTGAATAAATCCTTTTAGCACTGATACAATGACATGGACACGATTACTTTATCTTTCTCGGCCTTCATTAGTCCCTTTTTCTTTCCAACCACGCCTTTAACACATTTTACTACTTGTTGGATTATCTCCTATAACAAAATAGAGACTCTTGTAGCAATTTTCATTTTTCTTTTGAAACTCATCCAAATTTGCATCCAACTAATGATTCACCTTCTTTGATGTGTTACAACATCCCTAGAACCATAGAGATTGAATTTAGAATTAAAAAGACCAAATAGATTCTTTACCTAGTTTGTTGTAGAAATTGTTTTTTCCCTGCAGAATTAGGGTTTGCTATTTATAAGATTTATTTCAGTTGTGAGTTTGCTTTCTTTTCACGGTATAAAAGATATGATTTCATTTCATCATATTTAAGATGTTTTCCTCCTTTCATCGCGGTTAGCACAAGTTTCTTGTTGCCTTTCATTTCTTGCAATTTCGGATTTTGCGTGTAGCATAGAACAATTAGAATGGTCTTTGTGTAACTAGATCTCATCTCAATACTTCCACCCTTATTAAAATTGGCAAGAGAATAGGATAATTCTTACTGCACAACAAGAGAAGCTTCTCCACCTATCAAAGGTTCATCCTAAAATATTTTGGAGGTAAATTTTGACTTGTAAAACTAAATAAAATAATATTATTCCCTTGAAGATTTGGAACTTAGACTTAATTTATCCTTATATTTACATTTTCATTAATTATTGTCTTATGCTTATGCATGCAATGGATAAAATATGCAAAAAATAGAGAATAATAAAATAAAACTCACAAGCCACAATTGACACAATATATAACCTAGGAAACCATTTTGGGAGAAAACCTATCTAGAAGGTGAGGTCGCTCTACTCTCTCTAAATGTAAATGGATGCAAGTACAAAGTAGTGAGGCTTGTGGCCTGTGGGCTGCTAAAATGCACAATGCATATATGTTTTCTCTCTCCCTATCTTATAATATAACTTGATAGCCTAATAGTGGTTAGGTTTGACTCCTTCAACTCTTAACTATAGTTACAATATCAACTCTTCTAGAGTCTTCTTCATCATGGTCACGTGGCTAGCCCCTTTTACATGAATAATGGGGTTGACGTGGCATCCGCTCAAATTATGGCGGTCAAAACAAGGAGGTCAACTTGCAGACGGTATAACTTTTGCACACAAACTCTGATTGAGGTGATTCTTATGTTTTTGGAAAGGTATTTTTGTGTAGAATAGCGCTAAAAGGTGGAATGCTTACATGGAAAACTTTCACCCCCAAAAAATGCCATTTGATGCCTCAAATTGCTTCCATAATATTTTAGGCCCCAATTCACCAAACCAGGACCCGCTAGTAAAAATGGTCCTATGAGCTAACTCCTCCACTTTTCCCCCTTTAAAATCATTAAAATGAAAAATAATATAATAATCCAATCGTGATCAATAATCCCTCCAATTATAGGACCACTATGATTAGCCCCATCTCTACCAAGCTTTATGGGAGTATTTTGGAAAAATGATAAGCATATGGCTTAAAATCCATGGAAAATAATTAAAGGACAAGCTAGTTTTCAGAGATACCATTCGACTAAGGACCATATTGTTATCATAAGGATTATTGTAGAAGATTCCAACAATAATAAAACTGATCTCCTTTGTTGTTTTGTTGATTTTAGAAAAGCTTTTGATATTGTGCCCATGACTAACCTTTGGAATAGGTTATAATAGCCAAAATTTCCATATGAATTGAGATATGTTTTTATAGGGCTTTATGAAATTATGATTACCAAGCTTAGAAGCACTAATGAGTGGTTGGAAGAAATTTGTTGTAAAATAGGAGTCATGCAAGGCTGACCTGTCTCCCCTACTCTCTTTAGCATTTACATTGATAAATTAGAATGTTAGTTGGAAGAAACTAGGTGTGCTATTTTGACTCTTGCTAGAATATTTATCATCCTCCTTTATGCAACCGATATTGTTCTTATGATATGGAATCCTTATGACCTCAATAATCATCTGAGAATTGTCAAGGACTTTTGCTCTAATAGGTTATGAACACGGACAAAAACAAAGGTTTTGATAATCAAATCCCATACGATCACTTTTGACACTTTCATATCTGATAATAATAGTTTGGAGGAAGTGCCTTCATACAAATATCTTGAAATCAATATTTATCATAAACTAAATTAAAACTATATTGTAAAAAAAGAAAGACAAATGGAGGGTGTAAACCTTATCATGGGATTGAAAATAATTTTCAAACTTTTGGGAATGAAATAAGAAAAACTCCTATTTCATACCCTCATCTCCTTGTTATATAGATGTGAAGTATGGGGATGTAGTGTCTCTAGAGAATCTTGGAGAGGGATAAAGCAAATCCAAAAGAATTTATTTCTTGTAATCTTGAGAGTAAAAGTAATACACCCTATTATATCCTCCTCATAAATGTGAGACCCTCCCCCATTTAGTGCACAACCATGGTTAGTTACTTAATCTACAAGAACAAGATAAAGAACATGGATGAGAAGAGTATCTTCAAAATTGCCTCCAACTCGAGCCATAACCACCACCAGTTAAAGTGAGGATGGCATCAAGATGCCAAGTCTTGGCTAAATCATTGGGTTTACAAAGATGTCATCCTACAGGATATCAAAAATCCTAAAAATATTATTACATCTAAATCTAAAGAGAACTTGTGGTGCAATAAAGAGTTTGAGAGTAAAAGGAAGCTAAGATATTACAAGGAGACGATCAACTCTAACCTAGAAGATCTGAAGTATCCTCTAGTTATGACTAGAACAAAAAGTAAATTTTGCATTGCTAAAATACTAACAAACTCCTACAAGCTACCAAGCAAAAGGGCATTAGACAATTCCCAAAACACCATGTGATGCAAGAATCTATTGTTTTTGTGACACTGAGAGGGTTGAAGGCAAAATTCACTTTCTCCTATAAATACCCTACATAAACCCAATCAGAACTCATTTTCAAACACATATTATAACATTAATCTTCCTAACCTCCCAAATCATTGAAACTGTAGTAATCTTAAAATGTCTCTATTACTATTTTTTGAGCGTAGAAATAAGATTAAAAATAAAAAATAAAAAATCTTTACTTTTTAAAATCATATATACTAATTTTAATATCAATTAACCATCTTCATTATGATCAATAATAATAAACAATATTTCATAAAATTTGAATATGATATGTTAATTAAAAATAATACAAATCGAAAATAAAGTAATAAAATCAACAATAAAAATTTAATCAGACCATAAAAAAATAAATATATAATAAGTAAAATTTAAACTTCAACTTAATAATCATATATATGATTGTAAATTTAAATTAATAAAAAATACACCAATCCAAAATAAAGTAATAAAGTAATAAATTGCAAAGTTTAGTCAAATCATATTTTATATTTTATATATATATATATATATATTTAAAATTAAAATTTAAATTTAATAATCATATATAATAAAAAATATAAATGATTGTAATATTAAATTAATAAAAAATATTAAAATCAAAATAAATAAAAAACTTTTTTAATATATTTATAATAATTTATTAAAAAATTACTCATTCCCTTTTAATAATATTTAATAATAGTAAGAATGAGAATAAAATTATCATCCAAAACTTGATTTCTCCGATAAATAAGAAGTTAAGAATCGATTGTTTTCTTCAAAGGGAGTTAAGAACCTTGAATCCAAATTCTTTTCCGTGCAAAGGAGTCAAAGAGTAAATTGTGGGCTTTGTCCGGGGTGGGGAAGGGGTTAAGAATCAAATGGTTCTTTTGAGTGGCTTTTAATTATTAATGTTCCTATATTATAAAAATTATTATTATTACTGATTTTAGTAGTTAAAATATTAATTAATTATTTTTTAAAGATTTATATATATATAATTATTTTTTTATTATAATGTTAAAATTTTAAATATATTATTTTATTTAGTAAATTGTATATTATCTCTTGACTATGGTGGTGAATGAGAAAATACAAGACGTTGGGATGAGCTCACTACTTTGTTGTTCATACTGCATTTAAAAGGGGTTTGGGATGAGCTCACCACTTTAAGAAGGGGTTTGTGACGAGTTCACCACTTTAAGAGGGGTGTGGCATGGCCAGCCCACCCCATGCACCAAGCATGCAACCGTTGATTTCCAATTTTAATATGGGAAGTCTTCACTCTAATCTTAACCCTACTTGTAGAGTCTCACCTTTATGCCTGATATGGTATGTGATGATCCATCCCACACTACATGTGGGATTTATGGGCTTTCTGTAGTCAAGCAACTTGTGTATGGAGTTTTGACTGCAACCACAAGGAATTCATCTATGCTTTCTCCTGATGCACGATTATATGCAGTAGACAGTGGTAAATCAATGGTTTGGGTTTGCATGCACCTAGGTTTGGTCTAAGTATTCGGGACGATTTGGTGTTAACTGGGAAAATGGAATGGAATATTAGTGGTGCAGTGTGACTGGGTCAAGGGGATTTCATGGTTTCTATTGGAGTTGTTATCTCAGGTTGTCACAGTCACCATCCCATCTTCAACACAACAACAACTGTAGGCTTGGGTGATAAGGGTCGCTTCTAATTGGGTGTTAATTGAACTCTTGTTTCTGTTCATATTTCTCTTGGCTCCTTATTTATTTGCTTCAGTGTAGTATGTCGCACAGTAGTTTCTGGGGAATGGCAGCTTGTTTTGTTGTATGGTGGCCTGTGTTTGAAGCGCGTCCTTGCCCAAAGTGTTCCAACTGCCTCCTTACATCTTGGTTATGTCGTTATGTGCTAATACTTTTAACCTTAGCTTCTCATCAATCCTTACTTTATCCTCCCGTATGGCTCCCCCCATCTTTGTAATCTCTCCCCTGGTTTCTCATGTCTTGGTTTCTAAGACTAGTTCTAGACTTCTCTATGCACCATGCCCTAACAATGCATGCATTGTCGTCGAACGAGAGGTCATTATAGCCCCCAACGAATACCACAAACCCATGCCTAGACACAACAGGTCATGGCCCCTAAGGAAGACCCCGAGCCCATGCCCAAACACAGGAGGTCGTGGTCATTTACCATTCAACTACCCCTCCCAAAATTACTGACAAGATTTGTCGGCTTGAGGCCATATCATCTAACGATTGTCAAGACTTTTAAGATACAAAAATATTGGAGGAGGATGCTCATTAGATTCTTGACCCTGGTCATACTAGGGGAAGATAGAGATAGTGCCTAAACCCCATCACTCTTCATTGGAAGATGAAAACACTTTTGGCAAGGACCCTTAAAGAGAAACATGAGGATTAGAATTACATTATCCCAAGTTACCCTCCTCCTCCCACATTTACCCAAGTTAACCGATCTGCTGGTATAAGAATGGGATGAGAGGCTACTATGATCTGATTCAACTCCCCATGTACAGTTAAGGAAGTGGAATCGACACAACACAACCAATCTGACCTTACACACATGCTTCAGAACATCCAGGATCCAACCAACCTTTCTAGGTGACCAACCCTTGAGGCAAATTAACATTTTATTGACCTAGAGCCTCAGTCGCTCCCATGACATGGGCATGCATGCGATTGGGACCCTCCATTCACTCTCACAGCAAGGGCATGCAAGCCACTGGGGTAATTTTCAGCTAGTTTAGAGCTAACGACCCCCCGGATTTTGTGCCACTTTTTCAGGGCCAAGTCTCAGTCCACTGCCCAGTACTTCATGAAACTTCCATAAATGAAAAGTAACATCAAAACAATGATACAAATGAAAATACTTGACTAGACCCCTACTAGCCATGACAAGAATTTCGTCAAACATGTCACATATATGCATTCTACAGGTCATAACAACAAATCTGATCATAGGGATCTCATATTTATCTAAGAATTGCTAAGAAGCATTGATGCATTATCACATTAGTTGCATTATCATCTATTAGGTCATATATTCATTGCTCATTCGTTTACAAATCAAAACACGATGAGAGCCATACATCATCACTGCCATAAAACATACTCATGGTTGGCATATAAACAACAAAAATAAAAGGGATACAACAACCATAGATTCCACATATAAGCTAGTACATTTACACATGAAATACCAAGGATAAGGAACTCTTATTAATGAATGCAAAAGCCAACCAGGTTTGGGACTTCTACTAACAACCTAACCATATATTGGCTGAACCAAACCTTTCTTTTAGCCAATCATCCTGTGCCATATTCCAAGCATGAATGTGGGACTTATAACCAGAGCTCAACCAAGGCTTCTCGAGGCTACACCACTCACTCACATCTGATCACTGGGCCCTAAACAAGCATGGATGCCACCAGATTTCTCCACCTATACCGTGAGGAATTTTCCTGTCTCGTAGTCTCTAAGCTTTACCCACAACAGATCACTAGGCCTAACCGAGACTCCAATATTTGGGCTTTATCATATATCCCATCCCGAGATTCCTAAGCCCAATCAAGACTCCACCCTCCAGGCTTTACCGTATATCCTTCCATACATAAGCCAAGGATTCCTAGGTCTGATGGAGAGCACCCACCTCTAGGATTTACTGCATATTCTGCCATTCACCGATCGAGGATTCCTAGGCCCACCAAGGTAACACAAAATTCAGATTTACCGCAACCCACAGTCTGGTTTAGGGGTCACTACACCATGTGTTCTTTCTTTAAGAGACCACCTCACTCAATTTCAAATCCAACTCAACCAAAAACATGAAAACCCATCACATCATGGCTATCCGAAAATGGCAAGGCAAGGTTGAAGAACACTATCACACCTGGAAAAACCCATGCCAATGACAGCAAGACAACAAAGAACACACATGCATAACCATGCATGCCAAAACTAGCAATGAAATCACACATGCAAATCGATACCTGCAAATAATCTCGTTGTAGTTGCTTGATCTTTCTCTTCCTTGCTTAATATTTGCTTCCTCTTGCCTTCCTTGCTCTTCTTGATCCAATGCTGAAGTGCTCCAAGAAAACTTTAAGTGTCCAAGAGTGTGAGAGAGAGAGAATAGAGAGAGAGCTCCAAAATTGAACTGACAAAAGGTATCAACTGATCCTGAAAAACCTTTTCATTAATGAGGCCTCTATTTTCTTCAAATTTCCATTATTTTCCTTCATTTTCCTCCTCACATGCAGCTTGTGACCTTTTACCATCCTTTTCTCATAACTTCCATTATTTTCATCAATAAAATGCCAATTAATGTTGCTTTGTCTTTCCAAATCCTTTGTCATTACCTTTGCCAATTTCCTTAGCCATAAAGTGGGGAAATTTGCTTGTGCGTGGATTTCAGAAATTTAAATAGTCTCAATGAAGGATAAATATCATTTATTGTGAATGGATCACATTCTCCAAAAGGTGGTTTATTTAGAAAGGATTTCCATGTTGGATGGGTTTTCAAGATATAATCAGATCCTGGTTGACCCAAAAGATCAGGAGAAGACTACCTTCACCACACCATGGGGTATGTTCATGTATTATAAGATGCCATGTTCATGTATTATAAGATGCCACTCAGACTCATGAATGTAGGAGCCACCTTTCAACGCACAATGGACATCACCTTTACTGATGAAAGAGATATGTTTGTGGTGATTTACCTAGATGTTTTCTCAAAGTTCGAAACTACCCATTTGAAATATCTTAGAATAGTTTTTAGTAAGTGCAAGAAATTCAAAGTTTCTCTTAATCCAAAGAAATCCCATTTTGCCATGAGAGAGCGCAAGTTGTTGGGACGTATAGTGGCAAAAGACAACATCAAGATAGACCCCAACAAAGTGGCAACAATCCAAAATATTGAACAACCAAGAAGTAAAAAGGAAGTGCAATCTTTCTTAGGTAAAGTAAACTTTTTGCGGCGTTTTATTATGAATTTTTTCAAAAATCTTAAAAGTAATAACATGAATGCTTAAGAAAGGGAGCCAAATTAAGTGGATTGAACACACAAAGAATTATTTTAATGATAGCAAGAAAGACTTAGGGCAAGTGCCTCTACTCATTAGTCCTGATTTTTTAAAAGATTTCATGATTTTTTTTTGCTTCCGAACACACTATTTTTGGTATTTTTCTTCAAAAGAATGATGCAGGACAAGAACAACCCATCTCCTTTTTCAGTAGGGCATTGAGGGATTTTGAACTAAAGTACAATATTCTAGATAAGCAGACATATGCATTAATCAAAGCACTAATGGATTTTAGAGTGTTTATTTTGCATTCTCGTGTGATTGTGTATGTACCAGATGCTACAATAAAGAGTATTTTAGTACAACTAGACAATGATGGCAAAAGAGGGACATGGATTGCTAAAATGTTGGAGTACGGATTGGAAATTAAACCTACCAAGTTGATTAAAGGACAAGGTCTAGCCAGACTAATAACTGAGTCAAATCTTGATGTTCTTTGTATAAATTTCATTTTTGAATGATAAGGTCTTCTAGATGAAGAATCGGTGGTTGAAGCTGAAGATTGTTTTAAGGAATGTCTGTGGTATGCTGATGTTGTTTACATTTTGCAGAATTTACAAGTGCCACTAGGAATAGATAAGACAAAGTCTAGATTTTGGAGACTGAAATCTGTTAAGTATTGTCTTTTGAATGGTTATCTATACTGGAAATATCCTCAGGGTATTTTATTGAACTGCCTGCTAGAAGACGAAGCTAATAAAACGAGTAAAGAGTTTCATGAAGGAGCATGTGGGGGGCATCATTACTGGAAGGCCACAATATATAAAATCTTGAGAGTTGGTTTTTACTGGACTACTTTATTTTCTGATGTTAGAAAAGAAGCATCAGCTTGTCACAAATGTTAGTTATTTGAGGGTAAGTCAAAACTAGTGTCTTTACCTTTGAAATGTGTCTCTGTAGAGGAACCTTTCCAGCAATGGGGCCTTGACTTTATAGGTGAAATTCATCTGGCATCGTCATCACAACATCGATGGATCTTGACAGGGACATATTACTTTACAAAATGGATTGAAGCACTTCCAAGCAGGCAAGCTACTGATCATGTGGTTATTCAATTCCTAGAAAATATTATTTCTCGGTTTAGTTGCCCAAAGAGGATAATTACCAATAATGCAGAGTGTTTCAAGTCTAAAAAGTTGGTAAAAATTTGCGAAGACTACCATATCATACTCATCCATTCCACAGCCTATTACCTTCAAGGTAATGGACTTGCAGAATCCTCTAATAAGAGTTTAGTGAGAATTATTAAAAAACTATTAGAAGATAGAAAAAAGGCTTGGCATACAAAGCTTAAATTTGCCTTATGGGCGGATAGAGTTAGCACTAAAAAGTCAATCGATACTTCTCCTTTCTAGTTGGTATATGGTGTTGACACATTGTTCCTGTTTCAATTGGAATGCCTGCTGTGAAATATTTGCAAGAGTTGGGAGAAGAAACAAATCAATTATAGAGTAGGATAAATTAGCTAATTGAAGTGCAAGAAACCAGTGAAAGGGTGTATGAAAAATCTTAGGAAATACAAGATCAAATCAAAAAGGTTTTTGACAAAAAAACCAAAGAGGATGACTTCAAATGCCAAGACCTGGTTCTAAAATGGGATGCCCACATTGAGGATAAAGGTAAACATGGGAAGTTTGAGAACATTTGGAAAGGGCCATACAGAATTGTTTCTTTTTGGGGAAAAAATAGTCTCATCTTAGAAGGTCTACATGGATAATATTTACCAGGAGGTCCAGTCAATGGACGTTTCTTGAAGCATTATATTCCTTAAACCTATGATGGTTTTCAAGTTTCATTGTACATATACATATATTTTGGAAAGTATCTTGCAGGTATGGATGAATTTTCTAAAGGACTTGAAGCCCGAAGCGAAGGCCCTAAGGTTTTTCTGATATTCATCAGAAAAATAAGAAGTTTTTTTAGAAGAAATTGCAATTTCTACTTCCAAGTTCAGAGTATGTAAAATCATTTCTTAAAAAGATGAAGTTCTCAGTCAGTTTTTCTTTTAACTAAATTTTATAATGGATGAGGCAAGAGGTATATGGAAGGTTCTTGCTGCCATCATTGATTGAAAGCATCCTATGGAGCCAGCCATTATCAAAATAAACATTTTTCATTTTTAAATATTTTTTGGAAAATGCTGACATTTGCATTGTTTTTATTTAAAATTGTAATAAACAGGGAAAATTTCTTGATAGCAGGGTTGTCAACATTTTTTGGAAATTCGAGTACATAAGCAGAGAAGTTTGTAGTCATATTCCAAGCATTAGAAGGACCCAAATCCTACATTGAACCCTCTCCATTGGAAAATGCTTTAAATAGGCTTTCCAACGGTATGTCGAAGTCCAAAAATGGACTCCTGGATCAAAATATATGGTTTGCTAAAGTTTCAAGGACTGAAGCCTAAGGAAGGAAAGGCATATCGATGATCACATGTCAGAGGTCCATAACATATTAGTGATCACATGTCGGAGGTCCAAAGAATATTATTGATTGCATGTCAAAGGCCTAGTAGATCGATAATCGCATATCAGAGGTCCATAGATATCGGCGGTCGCATGTCGGAGGTCCTGCATATCAGATCATTGGCACATCGGAAGGTTGGGGAATTGGAGAATCAGAACTTCTTAAGGTGACAACCTTTAAAAACCACCAGGGAATGCCGATAACAGTAACAAAGGATTTCATCCCAAAACTAAAGGTGGATGAGCCCTTTTCTCTCTCCTCTAGCAGGACACATGGTAGCATATGATTGGATCTAATAAAGCTACAGTGGCATGTGACATCAGCGTGACATGGCAATAAGGAAGGACATGTGGCAGACAATTTTGGCGTTTTTAGGGGACCTAAGTGTACAAATCTGGGTGACACATATCACCACTCATGAGGTGCCATGTGGAGTGAAGACGTCATATCGGAGATCACATATCGAAGGTTAAGGATGTCAACACTTTATAACAGTTGGCACTTGAAATTTTTTTGATAAGGGGGCTCCGATAATAGGGCTGACACATGGTCGTAAGAGCTCAACGAACCAAGGGTGCAAAGCAGTTAACAAAGGGAGAAGGGCCCGCGATAGGAGTTTGAAGGCTTAGCACCTTAAGGCTAAGCGACAGGTCATGGCCCTCGGTCTTTTGGGATATACTTTTCAAGGAGAAATGGAAAAGGGACATGGGCATCAAAACTCATTGTTTTCGTAATGTATTTTAAGAATAAAGTTCTGATAAGTCAAAGAGCTTTGATATAGCACTATGATAATATTACAGGATATATTGGGCTCTGGTAGTGTGACGTAGAGAGGTAAGAGATGGATGAGTCGACAACTGTGAGACTGAGTGTAGGAATAGAGGAATTGGTAATTTGAAAGGGCAGCTAACAAATTTTATGAAAACAACTTCAACCACTCCAAATTCCAAGGTAGAGGATCAACATTAATGAACAAATTTCCAAATTTGAAGGCTAAAGATTTTCTAGCATAATTGAAGAAGAACGAGAAAATCAAAGGAGCAGTTTTGATGAGTTGTTGCAGAGGGACATGTTATGCTAGCAGAGATGTTAAACTACAATTTAGGGACCTGTTCTACTTTCAAGGGAGGAAGTTGGCCAGATATTTATTTTTGCCTAAATACAAGCATATTTTCCTATAGTTATTCTAAGAAAGACAAAATATTTTTAATTTTATCTTTTGCATACTTGAATTTGAAAGATATTTAAAATATCTCAGTTTCTGTAGTTATGTGATGACTATTATTTTGCAAACAATAGTTATCTAAGCACTATATAAATGGTTTATAAATATTGAAATGAGGTTGGAAATTATTAGAAAAACACTTGTAGTCTAAATATATTTGAGCAATCTTGAATGTATTCATAGTGTTTAATGAGCAGTTAGTTGGAAATTCATGTGTTACTTCTCCCTGTCAGTATTTCTCTGTTATATAATTGTTTTGTTTAATGTTTGAGAATGTTAGTTTATGGGATTTGATTCTTTGATGCTCTTCCCTTAAAATTATTAGTCATTAATATTTGTTATTCTAGTCATTTATAAACTATGTTTTCCTTCAGTTCTCTTTCTTCCAAATCTCCCAAACAATCAAAGGACTTGTGACTTTCATGCTTTTTACAACCTGCTCATTGGAGTTGTGATCTCATTTGTTTAATAGTTGGACTCCATGCCCAATGGTTTTGAAGATCACCCAACCAATTTCATCCATATATCTAAATCTGGCCACCTGAACTCAATTGCACAAAACCTTCTACTACAGTGACCATAGGGTAGTTGAGTTTTACGGAGAGATGCCTCTCTAGGTTTAAGGGCCAACTTTAACCTAAAAGAGGTTATGAGTTTACCTTAGGGTTTTTCCCTGCAATCGGGGTTTTCCCTAAGTGATAACAAACTGTATCAACTCTTCAAGTATTTTTTCCAAAGCATCTGATTCTGTCATATGTGTAAAGGCACTAATGCGTAATCTGGGTACCAAGAACGCCTTTGGCATCATGGCTTCTTGGCCATATACCAATATAGAAGGCATGTGTCTTTTCAAGCACTTGCAATTCGTTCTGTATGCCTAAATTACAACTGGAATTCAAAAATTGAAATCATCTCTATTTGCATTGCATACCTTGGTGAGCACATTCTCCAAAATTTTACTGAACACTTCCATTGTACCATTGGCCTAGGGTTGATAGGGCATACTTTTATGGTGATAAATGTCAACTTCCTATGTCAATGCTTCAAGGGTATTGTTGACGAAATGCATTCCCTAGTCACTCATCAAGATTTGAGGACAACCAAATCGAGTGACAACATTTCAAATAAAAACTACACAACAATCTCAACATTTCAATCCTTTACTAGTGTTGCTTTGACCCACCTGGTTAAATAGTTTGTAGGAGTAGTGATATACCTTGCACTCAATCTCTTAGTGATTTGAAAATCACTCGTGAGTGATCTCAGTTAATTAATTAATGAATGAAGGTATTACAGACTCGTGTTGGTGTGTGTCTATGTTATCTTAGGCAACGGATCAATAAGATTGCAAAATACACAAGCACTGGAAAACAATAAGAGAAACAGCAAGCAAACACAAGAATAGCTCATTGTTTTCGGTCTCCGGTCTAGCTTTCAGTGGTGGCCTTCTTTTATTGTGTCTTTAAGCAGAGTTTTTACAATAAGGAGCTCAATTTGAGTCTCCTGAAATAGATGGTGCTTAGTAGGGTGGTTCTCGGATTCCCCAAGCCACTAGAGTGAACAGACTCCCCCTTACCAAGTCTCGACCTCAACTGGTCTTGATGGGACAAGTCCAATTTGGTACTCAGTTCCGGACAAATATCCTCACAGGGATTGGTTGAACCTCTCAAGCCTTCTGTCCACTCAATGATGCCTTAGCTCTGCAGGTCAGCTCGGCTCTCTAGGTCTGCTTCTGTCTCTTCTGTCTCCTTCTTCTTACCGTGCTCGCTTTTTTTCTCTGTTCGTTCATGGCTTAAAGCCAATACGTCCTTGACTGTTCACTTCCTCTTCTGCCTCTTCGGATCTCTTGCCGTTGTTCACTTGGAATTCCCTACCTCTATGTCATTGCCACTGTGTAATGTCTCACAGGAAAGTGGCCACTTGTCCTTTCACGAACTGCGCCAGCTCTTCCTCAAACGGTTTGGTATTTCGGTTACTCTGTGTAATGATTCATCCGCCAACTCAGCAGTCCAATCAGACTTCAACCTTTATGTGCCGAAGCTTATTTCTCCCGTCAAATCTGGTTTTCCATGGGGCGTAATCTCTGTTGTTAGTTCTGGATCCCCCTAGATCCTACGGTGTTTTCTCTTATCGCACAGTTGACTTGCTCGAATGTTAGCCCACGATGAGAGGCAGTTTTCTCTCTCATTGCCGGACATGTGTTGTTTGTTGTATGGCATCGTTGGGTCTCCTGACAATTCCGCTTGCCACCCAAAACGCCTCCGATATTCTGCCGGTTTTGGAGCGCAGGACCCGCCTTTCACTTTAACACTTTTCCCACAGTTTTTTGGCTTCCCTTGTGACCGAGCGCTTGGGGCTTTTCCATTTTGAGGGGTTTTACTAATTGTGCATCAGAAACGGACTCCGTTTTCTGATCCGGACTTCCCAACTGTTAGTTTACATCCTGCACGGTCTCCATGGACCTCGGTCAATGCGCTTTGACCGAGGTCCTCGTCGTTCCTTGCTGGCTACAAACTGCCACTGTCTAGAGTTCTTCCTGATAGCTCATTGTTCACAAGTTTTTGAAGTCTGTCATGATTTAAGACAATCATAGAACTTTGAAATTTTCATGGATCCAATTCGGATCATGGCCTTCCCACTGAAAAAGCTTTTGGACCACCAAAAGTTGGTTTTCAAGCATCGACTAAGTGAGGGTACAATTGTCTCACTTGTCCACTCTCTATCCACCTTGCACTACTTGGCTTTGAACCCTTGAGCCCAATTCTGAGGTACTCAACATCTCCCCTGCATGTCATCCTCACCTTCCTGTCCAGAACTATGTCTTCCTGCAATTCATTAAGATATTAAGGTAACAGGTCATCAATAGAAGGCAATTAACTCTGCTCTTCGGGATCCTCAATTAGTGAAGGTTCAAATAGTCTCAAGTAATCTACATTTACGACTAAGTAGATGTGCATGTAAGCTAGTAGATCAAGGTGAAAAGAATTCTCACCAATTTTCTCAAGTATCTTGAAAGGTCCATACCTGATAGGCTTTAGCTTTTTACCTTCACCTTGCATCATGTCCTCGCTGATATACAACTAGACTTTGTCACCAACTTGGAAACTATGCTCCATCCGATGCTTGTCATGCCTTGCCTTGTATTTGGCTTGGCTCTTTTCCAGCTGTTCCTGTACTGCCTGGTGGATCTCTTGGATTTGTTTAATGAACCTAGTTGCCCTGTCCCACATCACTGTCCCTCAACTGTGGTGTCTTTACCAAAGACAAAATCCAAAGGAGACCTTGGTGTGAAACCAAAACAGGTCTCAAAAGGAGATCTTTGTGTAGAAGAATGTTTTGCTATGTTGTAAGCATGCGGCACATAACACAAATGTTCATCCCAAAGCTTATGATTCTTGCTGCAATGTCCTCTGAGCAACTAGATCACTATCTTGTTGACTACTTTGGTCTGGCCATCGGTTTATGGATGAAAAGTTGTGATTTTCTTCAGTTTGGTGTGCATCAGTTCCCGCAGACTTGACCAAAAATTTCCCACAAATCGGTTGTCTCAATAAGATACAATCAAAGTGGGTAATCCAAAATGAAACCATACATGTTGAAAGAACAATTTTGCAGTTTGTTCAACTGTAATCTGTTTATTGCAAGGTATCAAAATACACATTTTGTTGAACCTATCCACAACAACATTCAAATAATCATGACCTTTCCTAGATTTAGGAAGTCCTCCAACAAAATCCATGGAAACACTTTCACAAGGGTGAGAAGGAACTGGTAATGGAGTGTACAAGCCTAGTTTTCTATTGCTGGGCTTGCTTTTAGCACACATAGTACACCCTCTATACATATCTAGGAAATTGTTTCATTTCATTTTTGGCCAATAACAAAATCTTTGCAGTTGTGAACTGTTTTTTACTTACCCCAAAGTGACCTGATATTAGATGAAGTTGTGTGCTTTTCGAATTATCTTTTACTCTTTCAGTTTGTTTGAATGCATAGCTTCCCACAATGATTATAGGGCATCGATCCTTTACATGATAATTTTGTTTGGCCCTTGACTTTAAAGTTGCCTATACATTATTTAAGTCTTATCTTGAGCAGTTATTGTTTTCCAATGGTAGCTCTCATGTAACACAAAAATTTATGCTTAGTATAGTAGATGCATTTATAATGGGTCTAGATAACATATCTGCAACTTTATTGTGTATGCCCTTTTTATATCTGATGACTAGATGAAATTGTTGTAGAAAACCCATCCACCTATGGTGTCTTGATTGTTGCAACTTAGTTCGGGAGTGTAGATATTGAAGTGGTTGATGATTAGTATGTATTACTATCTCTTTGCCATTAAGTAATGTTTCCACTTTTCACACTTTGTACTAATGCATACAATTCTTTATCATATGTAGGATAGTTAACTGCTACAGAATTAAATGTCTCAAAATGATAACATATGGGTTTACCGTGTTGTGTCAACACTGCTCCCATGGCATAGTCACTGGATCCGTTTGGATCTCAAATGGTCTTTGAAGATCAGGGAGTGCTAGTACAGGTGTTTTACTAATATTTTCTTTTAAGGTGTCGAAGGCTTTCTTTTGTTGGCCTCCCCACTGAAACACCTTGTTCAATCTTGTTAAAGCATGTAAGGGAGCTACAATTAAGGAAAAGTTAGAAATGAGCTTTCTCCAATATTGTGTTGCTCCTAAGAAGCTCCTAAATTCTGTAGAAGATTTGGGTTTAGGCTAGTTATAATGACTGCCACCTTAGAGGGATCTATCTTTAATTCACCACCCCCTACTATGTGTCCCAAATAATTCAGAGATGTTTTTCCAAATTCACATTTTGAGAGTTTAACATAAAGTTTTTCTCTTTTCAAAACATCTAGTGTCTGCTTAACATGCTTTAAATGTTCTTCCCATGTTTTGCTAAATATCAGAATTTCATCCAGATAGACAATAACAAAATCATCAAGAAAAGGTTTGAGTACATCATTCATTAGTCTCATGAAAGTAGTAGGAGCATTAGTTAAGCCAAAAGGCATAACCAGCCACTCATACAATCCCTGCTTTATCTCGAAAGTAGTCTTCCATGGATCTTGTTCTACCACTCTGACCTGATGATATCCACCATGCAAGTCTAGCTTGGAAAAATAAACAACTTCTTTCAATTGATCTAAAAGATCATCTATGCGAGGAAGGGGATAACGCTTTTTTATTGTTATCTTATTCAGTGCTCGGTAATCAATGCACATTCTCCACGAGCCATCTTTCTTTCTCACCAAAACAATTGTGACCCACATGGTGATGTGTTAGGTATGATGAACCCTTTCTCGAGCAACTCCTGCACCTGCTTCTTGATTTTAGCATTCTCTAAAGTGGACAACCTGTACATTCCAATGTTAGGCAATGGAGCATCTTGTTGCAAAATAATATCATGCATCATTTCCTTTTTGGGTGGCAGACCTTTAGGTTGTTGAAACAAGATATCATACTCTGAAACAACCTTTTCTAAATCGTCTTGTTGTTTAGCATTACAGCCCTCAAATACATTGGTTTTCTCAGGTTTCTTTTCCTTTACAAACATTAGTAAGAATTGTCTACATGAATTTATCATTCGTTTCATCTGCCCTGAGTTTATGAGAGTATAATTATTCTTGAGCTTATGATCTCTTACAAAGTATTCGATTCCATCTTTAACAAGTAGATACTTGTTCTCAGCTCTATAGAAAATAGCTTTTTAGTCATACAAGTAAGGGCTTCCTAAAACAATTCCACATATATCCAAAGGAGTTTTGTCTAACTCAACCTCATCTACGAATGTTGACCCAAAAGAAAACTTGAGTTTGCATTGTCTAGTCACTTGTAGTTGTGCTTTATCATTTAACCATCCTAATGGGTATGGTTTCTTGTGAGGTGTAGTCAATAATCCCAACTTCTTTATAATTGCTTCAAAAATTAGATTTAATTGTAAGCCACTATCAAACAAAGTATCAATCTTTTGATGTTTGGAAATAACTCGAATATGGAAAATCTCATGTCTTTTTCTCTCATTTTCTTCATCAATAGTAGATTGTACAGAATTACTAGTAGATGCTTCTGAATTCTTACCTTTTATACCTGTGGCTGCAATAGTTGTTTCATCTCCTGAGCCTGACCCCAAATATTTCTGAACAACTACAACAGTCTTCTTCTTCTTGCCCTTGAACTTCTTAGGTCTCAGCTCCGGATGCAGAATCCAACAGTGCTCATCATCATGCCCATCCTTCTTATAGTGAGTGCATGAAGACTTGTTCCTCTGTGCATTTTTAGCCTTCCTTGCTTTCCATTTCTGTTTTCTTTTCTCCTTATTCTTGCTTGCAGTGGGATGGGATGATCCCCCAACTTCTAGACTTCCATTCTTTCCTCTACCTTCTATATGAGTAGCTTGTACATATACCTCATCCATACTAGTGGGACTAAACATGAGGATAGTGTGCCTCATGTAGCTATGTAGACCACCAATGTACTTCAACAGAGTCTCAGGTGAGTCTAATCAAATGCCTAGAATCAATGCTCTCTTCCTAAATTCTTGGGTGTAACCTTGTACACTTTGCCCTTTCAACTGTCGAAGAGTTTGCCAGCTCATCATGGCTTGCTGCATGTAGGCCAATGGGTAGAACTTCTTTTTGATTGCAGAAACAAATTCACTCCAGATAAAAATGGTTTTACCATGTCTTTTCATGTCATCTTGGGTCCTGCCTTCCCACCAAACCAAGGTAGTGCCTCCAAGGCGTAGGCTTGCCAGCTGAATCTTGCTCTTGTCTGAATCAATACTCTACACTCTGCAATAAACATTAATTTGTCTAATCCAATTGTCCAGTTTTTCTGCATTCAACTCTCCATCATATATAGGTAAATCAAATTTAACATCTAGTTTAATCAAAGATGTCTTCTTTTTATGTTCAGGGCTATTAGGAGGTGTGAGAAAGCTTTCTTCTTTCCCTTTTCCTTTTGAGTGGTCATGGAGGAGAGACTCATTTTCTCCTTTGTCTTGTTTGGAGCCTGATGAATATTCATATTTATGTTTTCTAAATTCCTTATACATTTCCTCTACCATGGACCTTATGGCTAGGAAACTATCTATGAATTGAGGGTCTAACCCCACAGAACCTTCCTCTAACATTGTCTTCCAAGGATAGACTCTCCCAATTTCAGGATTATTTTTTACCAACTCTCCTTCTCTTAATTTGAGCTTTGATCTAGTTAGCATTCAACAGCTAAATCCAACACAAGCTTTTCTAATCTTAATAGCCTAGAGCTCTGATACCACTTGATCTGAAAATGACTCGTGAGTGATCTCAGTTAATTAATTAATGAATGAAGGTATTATAGACTCATGTGTTGGTGTGTGTATATGTTATGTTAGGCAATGGATCGATAAGATTGAAAAATACAAAGACATTGGAAAACAATTAGAGAAACATAGTAAGCAAATACAAGAACGCAACAAATTAATAAGGATTTCACCCAATCCTCCTGGGCTACGTCTCCGGTCCAGCTTTCAGTGGTGGCCTTCTTTTATTGTGTCTTTAAGCAGAGTTTTTACAATAAGGAGCTCAATTTGAGTTTCCTGAAACAGATGGTGCTTAGTAGGGTGGTTCTTCGATTCCCCAAGCCACTAGAGTGCACAGACTCCCCCTACCAAGTCTCGACCTCAACTGGTCTTGATGGGACGAGTCCAATTTGGTACTCAATTCTCGACAAATATCCTCACAGGGATTGCTTGAACCTCTCAAGCCTTCTGTTTGCTCGATGTTGCCTTAGCTCTGCAGGTCAGCGCGGCTCTCTGCGTCTACTTCTGTCTCTTCTGTCTCACTGTCTCCTTCTTCTTACTGTGCTTGCCTTTTTTCTCTATTCATTCATGGCTTAAAGCCAATACGTCCTTGATTGTTCGCTTCCTCTTCCGCCTCTTTAGATCGCATGCTGTTGTTCGCTTGGAATTCCCTTCCTCTGCATCATCGCCACTGTGTAACGTCTCACAGGGAAGTGGCCACTTGTCCTTTCACGAACTGCGCTAGCTCTTCCTCAAACGGTTCGATATTTTGGTTACTCTATGTAATGATTCATCTGCCAACTTAGCGGTCCAATTGGACTTCAACCTTTATGTGTTGAATCTTATTTTCCTCCTTTGAATCCGGTTTCCCATCGGGCACAATCTCTGTTGTTAGATCTGGAGCCCTCAGATCCTCGGTGTTCGCTCTTATCACGCGGTTTACTTGCTCGGACGTTAGCCCGTGATGGGAGGCGGTTTTCTCTCTCATCTACCGGACACGCGTCGTTCACTATATGGCATCGTTGGGTCTCCTGACAATTCCGCTTACAGCCCAAAATGCCTCCGATATTCCGCTGGTTTTGGAGCATAGGACCCGCATTTCAATTTAGCGCTTTTCCCACGGTTTTCTAGCTTCCCTTGTGACTGAGCGCTTGGGGCCTTTTCATTTTGAGGGGTTTTGCCTAGTGATAAATAGCCTCTGTTTTTTGATCCGGACTTCCTAACTGCTAGTTTGTGTCCTGCACGGTCTCCATGTTCCTCGGTCAGTGCGCTTTGACCGAGGTCCTCGTTGTTCCTTACTGGCTACAAACTACCACTGTCCAGAGGTCTTCCTAATAACGCATTGTTCACAAGTTTTTGAAGTCTATCATGATTTGATACAGTCATAGAACTTTGAAATTTTCATGGATCCAATTCAGATCAATTGTAGGGATTGTTCACTAAAGATGTGAGTAGAAGCCTCAGTTTTGGGATGAGATTAAGATCCTCCCGATCCTCCATGATTGTTGTTGTATCATCTACACCTCACTCTGTACCAAACTAACATTTCAAACCCAGATGGCCAAATTTGATTTCCTCGCTGAGAAATATGCCATGGACCAGAGAATAGGAGAAGAATAAGGGCACAAAGAACTCTCACCCTATCACGGTGAAGATGACAAGACGAATAAAGGTCGCATATAAATAAGCGATGCCAAGGAAGTACACGCAAAAACAATAGAAGTAGAGGGAAAAACAATTGAGACTGCATCACTAAATAGCTATAGGAAACCAAATCTCGTCAAAGGTTGAGGGCAATGGATATTCTGATCCAAACCAACATCGAGATCAATAGAGAGTAATTCATAGCCATTGCAATCTGGTCTTCCCAATGTGCAAGCTATGGAGTCTCAATAAGACATTAACAACTAGCCTCAGCTACATTACCATATTAATGTAGGACAAGCAATACATCACCTCGCTAATTGTGTGAGGTGACACTTTCTCATTTTGTTCCATCTCACCCCATCCATGAATTTAAAATACAAATTATTAAAATAAATAAAATAAAACTATTTTATATATATATATTTTTTGCTAGTTTATGTGAGCATTACGATGATTGACATGACTGACTTTTGGCTTGAGTAGCCTTGACTCAGTGATGAAGGAGCATCATGGTTTTGAAAATGTGTACATTTAGTAGAATCTAGGTGGTCTTGTGTTTTCAAAAGAGTGGTTTTCCTAAGTATATAATTAAGGTGATTTTAAATATTTTGAGTGATTTAGGTGAGACATTTAAAATAGGAGTTAATTAAATATTGTGAGGATATTTGTAAATGTTCTCGAATCTGGGAGAACATGAGTTATGATGAGTAATTAGTATGGATTGAGATATTGTAAATCTTAGAAAGTAGTTCATGATTTATGGAGGATCCTTAGGATTAGTTGAAAGTTGAGATCCTCAAGGCATAAAGAAGATATTTTAGGAACTAATTGAGGACTTAGAGGATTCTTAGGATTTAGTTGAGAAGATTAAGGATCTGAACCAAAATTGGTTAACAAAATCCTTTTGAGTATAATTTGTAAGCCTCAAAGGCTTAAAAAGAGTTAGAAAGTTAGTGAGAGAGTTAGAAGACATGAAGGTTGGATTGTGAGCCTACAGGCATTGAAATGAGAAAGGGCCATTGATACAGACCATGTAAAGGCAGATCATGCCAAAGCTATATTGTAAACATGTTTTTATTTATATTTGTAATTTTTTTTAACGAATGAGGAAATTGAATTCATTGTGACTGTGTGTGTCATTCCTTTTATGTGCTCAGTGATCCGTAATTGGGAATTTATGGTTTATGTGTGATAAACCATGATGAATGAATTCAAGTTGAATTTATGAAAGTCTTTCTGAGTGACAAAAGACTTACCGTCTGGGTAAAATCCGTGTGATTCCAGTTTGGATTTAATAGATGTATATACAGGTCAAGTAAAGAACGAATTACGAAGTTTGAAAGAAGGGGATTAATACAGACAGTATTTTGTATTCCAGTTTGAAGTGGTGTTAAGGAATGCAGAGGAGGATAGTGTTCGGACTGTAGGAATCTGATTAAAGAAATCAGCGCAAAGCTCAGAGGTAGTAGTTTTAAATAAGCACGTGGAAGAACAACTCAAGAGAAGAGTCATGCAGAAAAAAGTGAAAGAAGCCAAAGTGAAATGCGTAATTGTGAACGTTAGGAGTCTACGGGTGTCTTGATCAAGGTTGAAGCGCTGTACTAAATCCTAGCCGTCAATCTAAATTTCAACCGCTTACATCACAGTTAACAGCGGGGGTTAGGCCTGTTTGGTAACCCGTGTGTTAGTTGAAGGGCCGCAGACCATTGGATCATCGCTGATACTGACCGTTAGATTAATATCGCATTGCATCGTTCATGAGTGAATGAACCCCGGTTGGGAGAAATTGTGATATGCGATGTGCAATGATCGGGCGAACCATCAACCGTCAGAGTAATGATGAGATCAATAGTGGAGAATTAATCCGATAAGTTTTGTGCAAAAAAGGGAAAGTCAACGTGGAAATTCAACATGGGAGGATCGTTGTTCAATTGCTAAGTGGAATTGAGGAGTTTATGGACACAGTTTTAAATCTATTTGAGGTTTGGTCGTATGCATTCAGGTGGGACCGACGTTAGTTGGCGAAATATGTGTTAAAGCACTATTTGGTCATTGGTCAGCTTTTTGTTTAAAACCACCAATGTAAATGCTTCGAATTTGTATAGGTGGGCCATAATGCACAGGTTTACGTAAGGTGATTATGAAAACTAGGGAAATTGCCTTTAGGCGGTTTTTCCTGCGTCAAGTGGTATCAAAGCAGGGAAAGGTTACCTACGAGTAGAAAGAAGACTTTGCGTGCAAAAGGAACAGGTAAATGTTTTTGAAGAACTCAAGGTAAGAATGAAACAGTGGAAGAAAACTCAGAGGAGGGATTATTGTTGACAGTTAGAGCTTCACCAAGGTAAAATTGGGAGATTGAAAGAAAGAATCAGATTCCAAATTTGACTGACAGTAGCTGAATGTTGAAAATTTGCATAGTGAAAGCATGAAGATCTGCTGAGACAGATTTGCAGGAGTGGTGAGATCCTGAAGATAGGTGATGGTATGCAAGTTTGTCTAATGATTAGCAAAAATCGAATGAGTGAGAATTTAGAGCAGGATTACAGTAGTTAAACTATAAGAGGGACTTTTGCAAGTTCTTGAAGTAGCATAGTTTGAAGATACAGCTGAAGACTGAATAAAATAACAATCCATTCAAAGTGCAGGTGAATGGTAGAACAAGATCAGACAAAGATATTGAAGGTGAAATGATATGTTTTCATTTTAATTTTATTTGAATATTGGAGAGTTTGAGGTCTTTATATTGATGCACAGGTAGCAACATAAGAAGGTGAGAAGATTGCAGCAACCTAGATCAAGGAATGCTCAATTGGTTCCAGAGGAAAGAACCAGAGAAATGCTAACAGAGTAAGCTTAGAGGAGAGAAGCTTAGTGAGGCATATGTAGCAAGAAGGAGACTTGTTACTGCAGGGGTTTTGTTGCAGCTCACAAAGGCAATTCTACAGAGGATGTGGGTAGAATTTCTAGGGAATGAAGGAAGCTAGTAAGAGTTTATAAGTAAACAAAGAGGCGGTCAGAACCTAAATGTTCCAGCTAAAGAATGGAAGAAAAGGACAATTGTGTTCTTAAAGTGCAGATGAGTTGAAGCCTAGAAGGAGCAGAGGGAAATGCTCAAAGAGGTTCCAAAGACAAAGAACCAAGTACTTGCCAAAAGGCCAAGTCCAGAGGAAAGCTTGGTGAGGTAAGGGGCAGTAGGAGAGACTTGTTGTTGCAGAGGCTTGCGCAACTCATAGTGAAGCGAGTGAGGAACTCATAGAGATGGAAAGGATGATGACTGTGACAGTCATAACAGAGGTTCTGAAAGAGATCACATTAGTGAACAAAAGAAGAAAGATGTCAAGGCAAATGGCATGAGAATGAGTGACGAAAAATATGATAAAGAAATGGCTGAGATGGAAGTTCAACTTGAAGTATTAATGGAAATGTTATAGAGAAATGAGGACCAGAAATATGGTTAGGTCATGAGAAAGAAAGTGAAGTGGCAGAGGCTACAAGAGAAGAGGAATCAACAAGTAAATATGTAGTTAATAAAGGAGCTGAGGGAACTTGAACAGATTCTAGATGTCAAATTGGAGACAGAGAAGCTCAAAAGAGTTGAGCTACAACAAAAGGAAAATGTTGGAGTAGGTGTTGAAGTTTTGGTATGTGAACCAGAATAGAGATCATTACTTTTTGAAAGTGATGAAGAGACAGAGGAGTTGAATCATATGAATGATTTAGAGCAGCAAGAAGACCTGATGTATGAAGCATCAACCGAGACCGAAAGGTCTTGTATTTTTAAAATTAAGGATTTGTGTATGGTTGCAAGTTTGGAAGAAGATACACAATCTTTTAAAGCTGTCAAAAATATGGAAGAATACCTTCCAGAAGATGGAAGTTTTGAAGTAGAGTATGACAATGAGACTGGAGAAGAAACAGTTCACTACAGTTAATAAGTGCAGAGAGGCATCATTAAAACAGATGGTGTGGAGAAGAGACTTGCTGATAATTTCAAGAATTCTTTGAGTTTGAATCAACATACTAATGTGCTCACAGAGGAGTTAAAGGAAAGATTAGAGCAATGTACTTAAATGTTGCTAAAGGAAGAAGAGGTACAAAGGCCTTATATTTTTTATTTTGATAATTGTCTTATGAATGCAGACTTTGTTGTAGAAATTGGAACATATTTGGCACTGAAAGATGTTAAGGAAGATTTAGCAGAGGAAGAAGGACCATATGATGATTGGTCAATAGCAAATGAAGAAATCGGAGATTGTGTAAAATTTCCAAATTTTACTCCAAGTAAAATCATTGAGTTATATAGAGAGTTAGACCTTCAAAGAAGAAAGTTGGAAAAGCAAATAATAAATATCCAGAGTAAATTGTTGATGAAGGATGACAAAGAAATTGCCATAAATGACAGTCAAGAAGAAGTTGACAGGTACAGTAAACAGAAGCAGAAAATTGTCTTGGAAGACAATGCGGCAACTGAAAAGGTGTGAAATTCTATAGAAGACAATAGTGAACAAGAGGGTAAGGATGTAAGGGCGAAAATAATAATGAGAGTTCAACAATCAAGAGTTGAAGGCAAACAACAAACAGAGGGTATACTGGACAAAGAAATTGAGTTGGTAAGAAGGTTAATGATGAAAGTATCACAGAAGAAGACAACTGCGAGAAAGGAAAGAAGCAACAACAAGAAGAAGACAATAGAAGAAAGTGAGAGCATAGCAAGTGGAGTATTACAGAATAAGGTATGGAGACTTGGAGAATTCACAAGCGAAGACAGATTACAAACTAAAATCTAGGATCCAAGAGGACAAAGATTAGAAGCACATGATCTAGAGGTCATGATTATTTTCTACGTTGGGAGTCTGATGTAGGAGCATCATGGTTCCAAAAATGTGTACATTTAGTAGAATCTAGGTGGTCTTGTGTTTTCAAAAGAGTGGTTTTCCTAGGTATATAATTAAGGTAATTTTAGATATTTTGAGTGATTTAGGTGAGACTTTTAGAATAGGAGTTAATTAAATATTGTGAGGATATTTGTAAATGTTCTCGAATGTGGGAGAACATGAGTAATGATGAGTAAATAGTATGGATTGAGATATTGTAAATCTTAGAAAGTAGTTCATGATTTATGGAGGATCCTTAGGATTAGTTGAAAGTTGAGACCCTCAAGGGATAAAGAAGATATTTTAGGAACTAATTGAGGACCTAGAGGATTCTTAGGATTTAGTTGAGAAGATTGAGGATCTGAACCAAAATTGGTTAACAGAATCCTTTTGAGTATAATTTGTAAGCCTCGAAGGCTTAAAAAGAGTTAGAGAGTTAGTTAGAGAGTTAGAAGACAGGAAGGTTGTATTGTGAACCTACGGGAATTGAAATGAGAAAGGGCCATTTATACAGACCATGTAAAGGCAAATCAATCCAAAGCTAGATTGTAAACAAGTTTTTATTTATATCTGTACATTTGTTTAATGAATGAGGAAATTGAATTCATTGTGACTGTGTGTGTCATTCCTTCTATGTTCTGAGTGATCCGTAATTGATTTATGGTTTTTCTGTGATAAACCATGAATTCAAGTTGAATTTCTGAAAGTCTTTTTGAGTGACAAAAGACTTACCGTTTGGGTAGAATCCATGTGATTCCAGTTTGGATTTAATAGATGTATGTACAGGTCAAGTAAAGAACGAATTACAAAGTCTGAAAGAAGGGGATTAATATAGAGAGTATTATGTATTCCAATTTGAAGTGGTGTTAAGGAATGTAGAGGAGGATAGTGGTCGGAATGTAGGAATTTGATTAAAGAAATCAGCGCAAAGCTTAGAGGTAGTAGTTTTAAAGAAGCACGCAGAAGAGTAACTCAAGAGAAGAGTCATGCAAAAAAAGTGAAACAAGCCAAAGTGAAATGCGTAATTGCGGAGGTTAGGAGTCTATGGTGTCTTGATCAGGGTTACAGCACCGTACTAAATATTAGCTGTCGATCTAAATTTCAACCGCTTACGTCACAATCAACAGCGGGGGTTAGGCCTGTTTAGTAACCCGTGTGTTAGTTGAAGGGCCGCAGACCATTGGATCACTGCTAATGTCGACCGTTAGATTAATATCGCTTTGCATCGTTCATGAGTGAATGAACCCTGGCCGGGAGAAATTGCAATATGCGATGTGCGATGATCGGGTGAACCATCAACCGTCGGATTAATGATGAGATCAACAGTGGAGAGTTAGTCTGATAAGTTTTGTGCAAAAAGGGGAAGTCAAAGTGGGAGGATCGTTGTTCAACCGTTGTTCAATTGCTGAGCGGAACTGAGGAGTTTATGGACGCGATTTTAAATCTATTTGAGGTCCGGTCGTATGCATTCAGGTGGCACCGACGTTAGTTGGCGGATTATGTGTTAGAGCGCTATTTGGTGATTGGTCGGGTTTTTGTTTAAAACCACCAATGTAAATGCTTTCGATTTGTATACGTGGGCCATAACCCACTGGTTTATGTAAGATGACTATGAAAACCAGGGAAATTGCCTTTAGGCGATTTTTCCTGTGTCACTCAGGGGAATTTAAGCTATCAAAATCACTCATAGATTTCACTTTGCTTGGGACACACCAACCCTTAGTATAACTAGATTTTGCCACGGAGTTTCGACTTGGTGACCTTTACACCATGGAGTGCCTTAACATGACATACCTCCTAATCTACATCCTGTGGGCAATATAATTTTATAGATTATTATCCTTGTTGCAAGGCAAGTGATAATGTATTGGGTTTTTAGTAAACCATATTAGTTTGGGTTTTTACTAAAATTTGTTTCACATTTCCTATAATGAATATTACACATTAAAATTTATTATTATTTTTTTTAATATTTTAATTTTTTTCATAGATTTGATTGACTATCATCTTATTCATCTTATTGTGTATCATAACCAAAGTATAAGGGTTACATAATTTTCCATGCTGGAAATTTATGGCTTTTGCAGGGCACAAGTCACATCCTCCAGCTAATTGAAGCAAAGCCAAAAAATACATTATTAATACTATTGTATGACATCTTTCCCAACACATCTTTTTATACAAGAGCTGGGGCATCTCCATTAATCTCATAGCCACAACTCATGTTCGTGGTTGTGAGTTCATAAATAAACCGTTGGACATTTATTGTTTAACATACTAACACGTATTTGTAGGCCTTGTTCAGTCATACATATGTCATAGCAGGGTATTGCAAACAATATGAAATGACAAATAAAGTAAGAAAGCTTGAGTACTTATTGTAAGCAAGGCTTAGTCTACTCATGCCCTGCTTCTCCAACACATGTTTGCAAGCCTCACATATTTGAAATGCCTATGACGAGTTATAATAAAAAAATCACTACATCCCATGCTCAGGGTTATAGGATTATATACATAGAGGATCGATGATCCGGATTTAAACAGGAATGCAACAAAATACAGAGATAACCATAAACACAAAGATGCAGCGAAAATAATACTTCATTTCATTAATGTAAAATTTTGAAATATGCTTACAAACAACAATGGAAATAGACCAGCTAGGGCAATGGTAGTTTATCTCTAAGAAGAGATGTGGCGGCTACATGCCTCTGAACTGTGTTAAAATGAGGCTCGAAGGCCTATTTATTGTTTAGAAACAATGGAAAACCCTCAACATACAAAAACCTAACCCTAGAAGATGAAACGCCAAACTGTGGGCCCTGTTTCGGTAATTGGTACATCAACTTCCTAGGGTCGTAACTTTGGCATACGATCTTTGTTTGATGAGTACAATATCTCGTTAGAAAGATCTATCCAAGAACTAGAACTTTGGGAAGAGCAACATCGGTCCATGGACTCGTGTTGCTCTTAGTTTTCCGAAAAAAAAAAAAAAAAAAAAAAAAAAAAAAAAAAAAAAAAAAAAAAAAAAAAAAAAAAAAAATAAAAAAAATAAAAAATAAAAAAAAAAATAAAAAAAAAAAAATAAAAAAAAAAATCGTCTAGGGCCTCAAAATGGCTTTGGAAGTTCAGGACCCGAAAGACTGCTAAAAATAGTAAATTGAGCTACAATTAAGGAAACTGAAAAGATGAAAGAAACAATGGTGGGGGTCCAGGTGGACTTGGCAGGTGGCCACTAATATCCACCTGGATCATTCCTCTGCCCCTAGGAAGCAATGGTTCCCATTGCATTGAGTTCCTCCATGAGATGAGGAAACTTCTGCTGATCTTGGTCCCTTGTAAGCCACTTGCCCTGGTGAAGGAGTTGGCCTGCAGTTGGATATTCTGCTGACGAGTGTGCTTGATTTGTGTGTCCATGATCCGATCAGTTGCAGCTTGTTCTATGCAATCTAGATTTAACTCTATGGGCGTGAGTTGTTCTGCAATGTCGGATGTGTCTAGTAATGGTGGAAAGTATGGCCGAAGGTGGTCCACATTGAACACTAAGTATAGGCCAAGGAATGGGGGAATGTTGAGCTCAAATGTATTGTCTCCCACAGCCTTGGTAATGGTGTAAGGACCATAATAGAGTGGTTTGAGTTTCTGATAGGCTCCGGTAAGGCGTTCCTTTTGCAGATGCAACGAGACTTTGCCGCCCACCTGAAACTTGTGTGGAACCCGATGTTGATCATGTCACTGCTTGTACTTGGCATTTGATTTCTCCAGAATGTCATGGACCTGGTGGCGAATATGTTGGATGTGCTCAATGAAGCTGGTTGCCTTATTTGTTTCAGATTGGACATGAGCCGAATCTGCGTGAGTAGCTGCAAATGGCATGGCCACATCAATGGGACATAATGGCTGGAATCCCAAGCCCACCTGAAAAGGGCTATGGCCAGTCGAGTTGTGGAGAGCTCGGTTGTAGTTGTGTAGAACATAAGGGAGGCTCTCGTCCCATGTGCGTGGATGCTTTGAGTTGTACATGCGCAGAATGTGTACGATCATCCTGTTGACAACCTCTGTCTGGCCATTAGTTTGAGAATGGAAGGCTGTGCACTTAGTGAGTTTATTGTCCAGCATCGACCAGAGACTGAACCAAAATGTACTGAGGAACTTGCTCTCCCGATCTGAGATGATAGACTGTGGGATCCCAAAGTGTACCCACACTCGTTCAAAGAAGAGTTTAGTAGTGGGTTCTGCTGTGATATTCTCCTTGTAGGCTGCCATAATGGCCATCTTTGACAACCTGTCGATGACCACAAAAACACAGTCATTTCCATGCTTAGTGGAAGGAAGGCCTGACATGTAATCCATGGAGATGGATTCCCAAGGTCGACTAGGGGTAGGCAACGGGGTATATAGGCCTTGCTTCTTGATGGTGGGTTTGGCAATGACACAGGTACCTAGTGATATCCTGACTTCAAATCGATCTTGCTGAAATATTTTGCCCCCTTCAGTTGGTCCAGGAGGTCATTAATCCATGGGATTGGGTACCTATTACAGACAGTGATATTGTTCAGCGCCTGATAGTCAATACAGAGTCTCCAAGTCCCATTCTTCTTCTGTACCAACACGATCGGGCTCCCATAGGGTGACGAACTCGGACAGATGTGACCTTTTTGCAGCAGATCCTGAATCTGCCTCTTGATTTCATCGTTCTCCAAAACGGAGCACCAATAGATTGGTCCATTGGGTAGCAACGCACCTGGGGTTAGATCGATGGAGTGCTTCACATGACAGTGCAGAGGAACCCCTGCGGGGGAGGTGAAGATGTCCTCGTACTCCTCCATGACCTTGTCCATTTGTAGTTGTCGTGTGTAAGGGCCTTGTCGGGAGGTCGTGGCCGCCATCTTCTTCTTTCCTTAAGGGCGTATCATTAGGAAAACAAATTTCTCAGTTTTGGAAATGAGCTTACTACATTGTTTTGCAGTAACCAAAGAGATGGCGGTAGGTGGTGCTACCTCCAGTATCCTGTACAACTTATTTCCCAAAGTAAAAATAATAGCACGGGGCCTTGATTCATACACAGCATGTCACTTCCACAAGTATGGTTGTCCTAATAATACATCACAAACTTCAAGGGGAGCAATGTCACATAATACCTCATCTGTGAAGGGCTTTATGTTGTACGGAAAGCGACATTGTCGGCTCACGCGAAGATCTCGTCCTTGGTGAAGCCACCTGATGGTGTACGATAAGCCCAGCCGCTTCACGACCTCTGCTAAAATGAGGTTCTTTTGGCTCCCGTTGTCAACAATGAACTGTAACGGGAAGCCCTTTACCCACATATGGGAGTGGAAGAGACGCTCCTCCTCCTCTGGATCTTCGGGTTCCTCCTTCTGGATATTCGTAGTGGCAACGGTGGCGTTGTGCTCTGCATCGATAATCTGCTTCCCTTTGTCATTCCCCATGTCGGGTTCTGACTCAGAGTCGGAACATGCATTTGATTCTGAAACCTTTAGCTCAGCCACCAGTGACTGCTTGTCCCAACACTCACTTGCGTTGTGAGTGGAGCTCTTATGGAACTCACACCACTTCCCCGTGTCCTTTTTCGGCTTCACGGCGTTGTTATTTGCTTGCAGCTTTGGCGGGTTGTCTTGGGTCGCCCCGCCTTGGCTTTGTCCTTTGTTCTATGGTTTGGGGGCACCTTTCCCTTGCTTCAGATTCACAGATCCAAAGTCTCACTTCTTCTGTTTAAACTTTTGCTGAACCTTGACGGCATATCGGTATGCTGTGGCGAGCGAGGGGATGTTTAGGAATTCTATTTCTTCCTGGATGTACTTGTGCAAGCAGCCGCAGTATTTGAGTACCAAATGCTCCTCCGAATCCTTGATACCCAACTTTGTGCAAGGGCATGGAAAATATCAGTAAACGCCAGCACGTCTTGGTGCCTCCCTTGCCACATCGTGGTCCAATTTATGTACTGATCCTCATAGCTTCTGACAAGGTAGTACTGCTCCTTGATGGCATCCCGGAATGAATCCTAGGTGGGTGCGACAGAAAATAGTGAGCCTGTACTTTCATCCTTTTACTCGCAGTAGGTTTCCCACTAGTCCTTGACGTGGGGGGCTGCTTTGAGAATAGCGAAAATAATCTTTTCCTGACTGGAAAAATCATGAACAGAAAAAATAACCCTCTAGTAGATTTAACCATTTATCAATGACATCTGCATCTATCTAACCCTCGAATATGGGGATTTCAAGATTAACTTATACCTTAAATGGTGTGGCATTTCCAGAGTAGCTGCTGGAAGCCGATGCGTCGCCCTTGGGAAGCCACTAAAGGATTTGGGCAACGTTGTCCATCATCGCATTCCTTTGTCGCTCGAGGGCTTCTTTGAGCAATATTTTGATAGGATCTCCTACCCCCTCATCTTTCTTTTCATCTACCATGGGAGGCCGTCAGGATTTGCGAGGCTGGTCTTGTAAGGGTTTGACCAGTTCAAGTCCTAACTCCTTATATCCCGACCTCATTGGGGACATGCAAAGAAAAACAGAAAAAAAACAGACCGCTCTGATACCACTGATCTGGATTTAAACAGGAACGCAACAAATTACAGAGATAACCATAAACACAAAGATGCAGTGGAAATAATACTTCATTTCATTAATGTAAAATACTGAAATACGCTTACAAACAGCAATGGAAATAGACCAGCTAGGGCGATGGTAGCTTATCTCTGAGAAGACATGTGGCGGCTACATGCCTCTGAACTGTGTTACAATGAGGCTCGAAGTCCTATTTATTGTTTAAAAATAATGGAAAACCCTCAAAATCCAAAAGCCTAACCCTAGAAGATGAAACGCCAAACTGTGTGCCCTGTTTGGGTAAATTGGTACATCAACTTCCTAGGGTCATAACTTTGGCATACGATCTTCGTTTGATGCGTACAATATCTCATTGGAAAGATCTATCTGAGAAATATAACTTTACGAAGAGTAACATGTCCACGAACCCATGTTGCTCCCAGTTTTCCCAAAAAACATCATTTAGGGCCTCAAAACGGCTCCGGAAATTCAAGACCCGAAAAACTGCTAAAAATAGTAAATTGAGCTACAATTATGGAAACTAAAAAGATGAAAGAAACAATGGTGGGGGTCCAGGTGGACTTGACAGGTGGCCACCAATACCCATCTAGATCATTCCTCCCCCCTTAGAAAGTAATGGTCCCCATTGCGTTGAATTCCTCCATGAGATGAGGAAACTTCTGCTGAACTTGGTCCCTTGTGAGCCACTTGCCCTGGTGAAGGAGTTGGCCTGCTTTGACAACTCGATACAGTTGGATATTTTGCTGACGAGTGCGTTTGATTTGTGTGTCCATGATCCAATCAGTTGCAGCTTGTTCTATGCAATCTGGATTTAACTCTGTGGGTGTGATTTGTTTTGCAATGTCGGATGTGTCTAGTAATGGTGGAAAGTATGGCTGAAGGCGGTCCACATTGAACACTGGGTGTAGGCCAAGGAATGGGGGAACGCTGAGCTCAAATGCATTGTCTCCCACAGCCTTGGTAATGGTGTAAGGACCATATCGGAGTGGCCTGAGTTTCCGATAGGCTCCAGTAAGGCGTTCATTTTGTAGATGCAACCAGACTTTGTTGCCCACCTGAAACTTATGTGGCACTCGATGTTGATCATGTCGCTGCTTGCACTTGGCATTTGATTTCTCCAGAATGTCATGGACCTAGTGGCGAGTATGTTGGATGTGCTCAATGAAGTTGGTTGCCTTATCTGTTTCGGATTGGACATGAGTCGAATCTGCGTGAGTAGCTATAAACGGCATGGCCACATCAATGGGACATAATGGTTGGAATCCCAAGCCCACTTGAAAAGGGTTGTGGCCAGTCGAACTGTGGAGAGCTCAATTGTAGCTATGCTGAACATAAGGGAGGCTCTCGTCCCATGTGCATGGATGCTTTGAGTTGTACATGCGTAGAATGTGTATGATCATCCTGTTGACAACCTCTGTCTGGCCATCAGTTAGAGGATGGAAGGCTGTGGACTTAGTGAGTTTAGTGTCCAGCATCAACCAAAGACTGGACCAAAATGTATTGAGGAACCTGCTGTCCCGATCTGAGATGATAGACTGTGGGATACCAAAGTGTACCCACACTCGTTCAAAGAAGAGTTTAGCAATGGCTTCTGTTGTGATATTCTTCTTATAGGCCGCCATAATGGCCATCTTTGAGAACCTGTCGACGACCACAAAAACACAGTCGACTCCCAAGGTAATCCATGTAATCCATGAAGATGGATTCCCAAGCTCGACTAGGGGTAGGCAGCGGGGTATAGAGGCCTTGCTTCTTGATGGTCGGTTTGGCAATGACGCAGGCAGTGCATGATCTAATGTACTTCCCGACATCATGTTGAAGATTCGGCCAATAAAAATACTTTTGCAATAGTAACACCGTTTTCTCGACACCGAAATGCCCAACAGCTTGACTGTAGTGTGCTTCCCAAATCATCTTGGCACACTCGATTAAAGGAACACAAAGGTGACCCATGTGGCATAACAAAGTATCTTGGAGGTGAAAATCTGGAACATGCTGACCCTCCAAGAGGTCTGGTATGTTTGGCCGAATTCTGGGTTGCTTTTGTAGAGAAGTAGCCAATCAGAAGTCTCGTGCCCACAAGAGTTGAGCACGGTGGTTAACGCCATGATCAATGGTCCACTGAGACAATCTGCAACATTATCTGTGCTGCCCTTCTTATACTTGATATTCAAATGGAACTGTTGCAGGTATGTGGACCACTTCTGATGGTGATCATTCTGCAATTTCCCTTGGGTCTGTATGAACTACAGGGGATGGTAGTCTGTGTGGATGACCGTTTCCTTCCCCAAAATATAATGCTTCCATTGTCGACAGGCCTACACAATGGAATACATCTCTTTGTCATAAGTGGGATACATTCGGACCGTGTCTGAAAGTGTCTCACTATGATATCCCACTCGATGCCCATGTTGAGTAAGGACTGCCCCAATAACATAGTCAGAGGCATCTGTCTTGACCTCAAATGGTTGTTGCAAGTCTGGTAATGCGAGCACGGGTGTTGTGCAGAGGCGATCTTTCAACTCTGTGAATGCCTTCTATTGATATTTAGACCAAAATAATTTTGCTTTCCCTCCTCCCTTGGTCACTTGACTCAAGGGCCAACTGATATGAGAAAATCCCAACATGAACCTGTGGTAGAAGTTGGCAAGACCTAGAAATTTGCGAAGCTCTGTTAGAGTGGTTGGAGCCTGAATGACTTGGATCTTGGCTGGATCCACATGCATTCCCCATTCATCAATAATGTATCCCAGATACTGAACCTGGGTCATGCCAAAAGTGCATTTCTCCAAATTGGCACATAATTTGTGTTGTCGCAATGTTTGGAGAACCTGGCAAATGTGGTGGAGGTGCTCTTCCCAACTCTGGCTGAAGATTAGAATGTCATCCAAGTATACCACTACAAATGAGTTGGTGAATGGCCACAAGATGTCATCCATTAACCTCATGAAGGTTGTAGGAGCATTCGTCAATCCGAAAGGCACAACCAACCATTCGAAAAGGCCCTCCTTGGCTTTGAATGCAATCTTCCACACATTGGAGGGTTCGATTGGTACCCAGTGATATCCTGACTTCAAATTGATCTTGCTGGAATATTTTGCCCCTTTAGTTGGTCTAGGAGGTCATCAATCTGTGGGATTGGGTACCTATTACGGACAGTGATCTTGTTCAACACCTGATAGTCAATATAGAGTCTCCAAGTCCCATCCTTCTTCTGTACCAACACGATCGGGCTCCCACAGGGTGACGAACTCGGACGGATGTGACTTTTCTGTAGCAGATCCTAAATCTGCCTCTTGATTTCATTGTTCTCCAGAACGGGGCGCCGATAGATTGGTCCATTGGGCAGCGACGCACCTGGGGTCAGATAGATGGAGTGCTTGACCTGACAGTGCAGAGGAACCCCAATGGGGGAGGAGAGATGTCCTCGTACTCCTCCACGACCTTGTCCATCTGTAGTTGTCATGCAGAGTGGCCCTGTCAGGAGGTCATGGCCACCATCTTCTTCTTTCCTTGAGGGCGTATCATCAAGAAAACAAATTTCACGGTTTTGGAAATGAGCTTACTGCATTGTTTTCAGTAACCAAAGAGATGACAGTAGGTGGTGCTACCTTCAGTATCCTGTAAAACTTATTTCCCAAAGTAACAATAACAACACGGGGCCTTGATTCATACACAGCATGTCGCTTCCACAAGTATGGTTGTCCCAATAATACATCACAAACTTTAAGGGTAGCAATGTCACACAATACCTCATCCGTGAAGGGCTTGATGTTGTATAGAAGGCAACACTGTGGGCTCACGCGAAGATCTCGTCCTTTGTGAAGCCACCCGATGGTGTATGGTTGTGGATGTGCTATGGTCGGTAAGCCCAGACGCTTCACGACCTCTACTGAAATGAGGTTCTTTTGGCTCCCGCTGTCGACAATGAATTGTAACGGGGAGCCCTTTACCCACATCTGGGAGTGGAAGAGATGCTCCTCCTCCTCTGGATCTTCGCGTTCCTCCTTCTGGATCTTCGTAGTGACAATGGTGGCGTTGGGCTCCGCATCGATAATCTGCTTCCCTTTGTCATTCCCCTTGTTGGGTTTTCACTCAAAGTTGGAACATGCATTTGATTCTGAAACCTTTAGCTCGGCCACCAGTGATTGCTTGGCCCAACACTCACTTGCATTGTGAGTGGAGCTCTTATGGAACTCACACCACTTCCCCGTGTCCTTTTTCGGCTTCACGACGTTGTTCTTTGCTTGCAGGTTTGTTGGGTTGTCTTGGGCCGCCCCGCCTTGGCTTTGTCCTTTGTTATGTGGTTTGAGGGCACCTTTCCCTTGCTTCGGATTCGCATATCCAAAGTCTTGCTTCTTCTGTTTAAAATTTTTCTTGAACTTGACGGCATATTGGTATGCTGTGCCGAGCGAGGGGATGTTCATGAATTCTATTTCTTCCTGGATGTACTTGTGCAGGAAACCACGGTATTTGAGTACCAAATGCTTCTCCAAATCCTTGATACCCAACTTTGTGTGAAGGGTATGGAAAATATTGGTAAACTCCGGCACGTCTTGGTCCCTCCCTTGTTGTAGCGTGGTCCACTTTAATTACTGATCCTCATAGCTTCCGACAGGGTAGTACTGCTCCTTGATGGCATCCCGGAATGAATCCCAAGTGGGTGCGGTAGAAAATAGTGAGCCTGTACTTTCATCCTTCTGCTCGTAGTAGGTTTCCCACCAGTCCTTGACGTGGGGGGCTACTTTGAGAAGAACGAAAATAATCTTTTCCCGACTGTAAAAATCATGAAGAGAAAAATAACGCTATAGCATATTTAACCATTTATCAACAACATCTGCGTCTATCTGACCCTCGAATATGGGGATTTCAAGATTAACTTGTACCTTAAATGGTGTGGTGTTTCCAGAGTAGCTGCTAGAAGCCGATGCGTCGCCCCTAGGTAGCCGTTGAAGGATCTGGGAAAAGTTGTCCATCAACGCGTTCCTTTGTTGCTTGAGGGCTTCTTCGAGCAAGATTTTGATAGGATCTCCTGCCCCCTCATCTTTCTTTTCATTTGCCATGGGGGGCTGTCGGGATTTGCGAGGTTGGTCTTGTAAGGGTTCGACCAGTTCAAATCCTAACTCCTTATATCATGACCTCGTTGGGGACATGCAAAGAAAAACATAGAAAAAACAGACTCCTCTGATACCACTGATCTGGATTTAAACAGGAATGCAACAAATTACAGAGATAACCATAAACACAAAGATGCAGCGGAAATAATACTTCATTTCATTAATGTAAAATACTGAAATATGCTTACAAACAACAATGGAAATAGACCAGCTAGGGCGATGGTAGCTTGTCTCTGAGAAGGCATGTGGCGGATGCATGCCTCTGAACTGTGTTACAATGAGGCTCAAAGGCCTATTTATTGTTTAGAAATAATGGAAAATGCTCAACATCCAAAAACCTAGCCCTAGAAGATGAAACGCGAAACTGTGTGCCGCTTTTGGGTAAATTGATACATCAACTTCCCAGGGTCGTAACTTTGGCATACAATCTTTGCCAGAAGTTCAGGACCCGAAAAACGGCTAAAAATAGTAAATTGTGCTACAATTAAGGAAACTGAAAAGGTGAAAGAAATAATGGTGGGGGTCGAGGTGCACTTAGCAGGTGGCCACCAATATCCACCTGGATCATTCCTCCCCCCTTAGGAAGCAATGGTCCCCATTGCGTTGAGTTCATCCATGAGATGAGGAAAACTTCGGATGAACTTGGTCCCTTGTGAGCCACTTGCCCTGGTGAAGGAATTGGCTTGCTTTGACAACTCGATACAGTTGGATATTCTGTTGACGAGTGCGCTTGATTTGTGTGTCCATGATCTGATCAGTTCCAACTTGTTTTATGCAATCTGGATTTAACTCTTTGGGTGTGAGTTGTTTGACAATGTCGAATGTGTCTAGTAATGGTGGAAAGTATGGCCGAAGGCGGTCCACATTGAACACTGGGTGCAGGCCAAGGAATGGGGGAATGTTGAACTCAAATGCATTGTCTCCCACAGCCTTGGTAATGGTGTAAGGACCATATCGGAGTGGCCTGAGTTTCCGATAGGCTTCGATAAGACGTTCCTTTTGCAGATGCAACCAGACTTTGTCACCCACCTGAAACTTGTGTGACACCCGATGTTGATCATGTCGCTGCTTGCACTTGGCATTTGATTTCTCCAGAATGTCATGGACCTGGTGGATAATATGTTGGATGTGCTCAATGAAGCTAGTTGCCTTATCTGTTTCCGACTGGACATAAGCCGAATCTGCATGAGTAGCTGCAAATGGCATGGCCACATCAATGGGATAGAATGGCTGGAATCCCAAGCCCACCTGAAAAGGGCTATGGCCAGTCGAGCTGTTGAGAGCTCAGTTGTAGTTGCGTTGAACATAATGGAGGCTCTTGTCCCATGTGCGTGGATGCTTTGAGTTGTACATGCGCAGAATGTGTATGATCATCCTATTGACAACCTCTGTCTGGCCATCAGTTTGAAGATGGAAGGCTGTGGACATAGTGAGTTTAGTGTCCAACATTGACCAGAGACTAGACCAAAATGTACTAAGGAACTTGTTGTCTCGATCTGAGATCATAGATTGTGGGATCCCAAAGTGTACCCACACTCGTTCAAAGAAGAGTTTAGCAATGGCTTTTGTTGTGATATTCTTCTTATAGGCCGCCATAATGACCATCTTTGAGAACTTGTCGACGACCACAAAAACATAGTCGTTTCCATGCTTAGTGGAAGGAAGGCCTAACATGTAATCCATGGAGATGGATTCCCAAGGTTGACTAGGGGTAGGCAACGGGGTATAGAGGCCTTGCTTCTTGATGATCGGTTTGGCAATGGCACAGGAAGTGCATGATCTGATGTACTTCCTGACATCATGTCGAAGATTCGGCCAATAGAAATATTTCTGCAATACTGCCACCATTTTCTCGACCCCAAAATGCCCAGCAGCTCGACTGTAGTGTGCTTCCCAAATCATCTTGGCACGCTCGCTTGAAGGAACAAAAAGGTGACCCGGGTGGCATAACAAAGTATCTTGGAGGTGAAAATCTGGAACATGCTGACCCTCCAAGAGTGTCTGGTATGTGTGGCCGAATTCTGGGTCGCTTTTGTAGAGAAGTGGCCAATCAGAAGTCTCGTGCCCACAAGAGTTGAGCACGGTGGTTAACGCCATGATCGGTGGTCGACTGAGACAATCTGCAACATTATTGGTGCTGCCCTTCTTATACTTGATATTCAAATGGAACTGTTGCAGGTATGTGGACCAATTCTGATGGCGATCATTCTGCAATTTCCCTTGGGTCTGTATGAACTGCAGGGGTCGGTGGTTTGTGTGGATGACCGTTTCCTTCCCCAAAATATAGTGCGTCCATTTTCGATAGGCCTGCACAATGGAATACATCTCTTTTTCATAAGTGGGATACTTCCGGACCGTGTCTGAAAGTGTCTCACTGTGATATGCCACTCGTTGGCCATGTTGAGTAAGGACTGCCCCAATAACATAGTCAGAGGCATCTGTCTCGACCTCAAATGGTTGTTGCAAGTCTGGTAATGCGATCAAGGGTGTCATGCAGAGGCGATCTTTCAACTCTGTGAATTCCTTCTATTGAGATTCAGACCAAAAGAATTTTGCTTTCGCTCCTCCCTTAGTCACTTGACTCAAGGGCCAACTAATATGAGAAAATCCCAACATGAACTTGCGGTAGAAGTTGGCAAGACCTAGAAAGTTGTAAAGCTCTGTTAGAGTGGTTGGAGCTGGCCAATCCTGAATGACTTGGATCTTGGCTGGATCCACATGCACCCCCCGTTCATCAATAATGTACCCAAGATACTGAACCTGGCTCATGCCAAAAGTGCATTTCTCCAAATTGGCACATATAGTGTTATCGCAGTGTTTGGAGAACCTGGCGAATGTGGTGGAGGTGCTCTTCCTAACTCTGACTGAAGATTAGAATGTCATCCAAGTATAACACTACAAATGAGTTTGTGAATGGTCGCAAGATGTCATCCATTAACCTCATGAAGGTTGCAGGAGCATTTGTCAATCCGAAAGGCATATCCAACCATTCGAAAAGGCCCTCCTTGGCTTTTAATGCAGTCTTCCACACATCAGAGGGTTCGATTGGTACCTGGTGATATCCTGACTTCAAATCGATCTTGCTGAAATATTTTGCCCACTTCAGTTGGTCTAGGAGGTCATCAAGTTGTGGGATTGGGTACCTATTACAGACAATGATCTTGTTCAGCTCCCGATAGTCAATATAGAGTCTCCAAGTCCCATCCTTCTTCTATACCAACACGATCGAGCTCCCATAGGGTGATGAACTCGGACGAATGTGACCTTTTTGCAGCAGATCCTGAATCTGCCTCTTGATTTCATCGTTCTCCAGAATGGAGTGCCGATAGATTGGTCCATTAGGCAGCGGTGCACCTAGGGTCAGATCGATGGAGTGCTTGACCTGACAGTGCAAAGGAACCCCTGCGGGGGAGGTGAAGATTTCCTCGTACTCCTCCACGACCTTGTCCATCTGTAGTTGTCGTGCGGAGGGGCCCTGTCGGGAGGTCATGGCCACCGTCTTCTTCTTTCCTTAAGGGCGTATCATCAGGAAAAAAAATTCCCAGTTTTGGAAATGAGCTTACTGCATTGTTTTACATTAACCAAAGAGATGGTGGTAGGTGATGCTCCCTCCGGTATCCTGTACAACTTATTTCCCAAAGTAACAATAACAGCATGGGGCCTTGATTCATACACAACATGTCGCTTCCACTAGTATGGTTGTCCTAATAATAAATCATAAACTTCAACGGGGAGCAATGTCACACAATACCTCATCCGTGAAGGGATTGATGTTGTACGGAAGGCGACACTGCCTGCTCACGCGAAGATCCCGTCCTTGGTGAAGCCACCCGATGGTGTACGGTTGTGGATGTGCTGTGGTTGGTAAGCCCAACTGCTTAACGACCTTTGCTGAAATGAGGTTCTGTTGGCTCCCGCTGTCAACAATGAACTGTGACGGGGAGCCCTTTACCCACATCTGGGAGTGGAAGAGACACTCCTCCTCCTCTGGATCTTCGAGTTCCTCCTTTTGGATCTTCGTAGTGGCAATGGTGGCGTTGGTCTCCGCATCGATAATCTGCTTCCCTTTGTCATTCCCCTTGTTGGGTTCTGACTCAGAGTCGGAACATGTATCTGATTCCTAAACCTTTAGCTCAGCCACCAGTGACTGCTTGGCCCAACACTGACTTGTGTTGTGAGTGGAGCTCTTCTGGAACTCACATCACTTCCTCATGTCCTTTTTCAGCTTCACGGCGCTGTTCTTTGCTTGCAGCTTTGGCGGGTTGTCTTGGGCCGCCCCGCCTTGGCTTTGTCCTTTTTTTTGCGATTTGGGGGCACCTTTCCCTTGCTTCGGATTCACAGATCCAAAGTCTTGCTTCTTCTGTTTAAACTTTTGCTCGACCTTGACGGCATATCAGTATGATGTGCTGAGCGAGGGGATGTTCATGAATTCTATTTCTTTTTGGATGTACTTGTGCAAGCAGCCGCGGTATTTGAGTACCAAATGCTGCTCCGAATCCTTGATACCCAAATTTGTGCAAAGGGTATGGAAAATATTGGTAAACTCCGGCACGTCTTGGTCCCTCCCCTGCCGCAACGTGGTCCACTTTATGTACTGATCCTCATAGCTTCCGATAGGGTAGTACTACTCCTTGATGGCATCCCGGAATGAATCCCAGGTGGGTGCGATAGAAAATAGTGAGCCTGTACTTTCATCCTTCTGCTTGCAATAGGTTTCCCACCAGTTCTTGACGTGGGGGGCTGCTTTGAGAAGAGCGAAAATAATATTTTCCCGACTGGAAAAATCATGAAGAGAAAAATAGCCCTCTAGCAGATTTAACCATTTATCAACGACATTTGCGTCTATCTGACCCTCGAATATGGGGATTTCAAGATTAACTTGTACCTTAAATGTTGTGGCGTTTCCAGAGTAGCTGCTAGAAGCCGATGCATCGCCCTTGGGTAGCCGCTGAAGGTTCTAGGCAAAGTTGTCCACCATCGCGTTCCTTTATCGCTCGAGGGCTTATTCGAGCAATATTTTGATAGGATCTCCTGTCCCCTTGTCTTTCTTTTCATCTGCCATGGGAGGCCGTCGGGATTTGCGAGGCTGGTCTTGTAAGGGTTCGACCAGTTCAAGTCCTAACTCCTTATATCCCGACCTCGTTGGGAACATGCAAAGAAAAACAAAGAACACAACAGGAACACAACAAATTACAGAGATAACCATAAACACAAAGATGCAACGGAAATAATACTTCATTTCATTAATGTAAAATACTGAAATATGCTTACAAACAACAAAGGAAATAAACCAGCTAGGGCGATGGTAGCTTATCTCTGAGAAGAGATGTGGTGGCTACATGCCTCTGAACTATGTTACATTGAGGCTCGAAGTCCTATTTATTGTTTAGAAACAACGGAAAACCCTCAACATCCAAAAACCTAACCCTAGAGGATGAAATGCAAATTGTGGGCCCTGTTTGGGTAAATTGGTACATCAACTTCCCAGGGTCGTAACATTAGCATACGATCTTTGTTTGATGCATACAATATCTCATTAGAAAGATCTATCCGAGAACTACAACTTTGGGAAGAGCAACATCGGTCCATAGACCCATGTTGCTCCCAGTTTTCCCAAAAAACGTCGTTTAGGGCCTCAAAACGGCTCCAGAAGTTCAGGACCCGAAAAACTGCTAAAAATAGTAAATTGTGCTACAATTACGGAAACTGAAAAGATGAAAGAAACAATGGTGGGGGTCGAGGTGGACTTGGCAGGTAGCCACCAATATCCACTTGGATCATTCCTCCCCCCTTAGGAAGCAATGGTCCCCATTGCATTGAGTTCCTCCATGAGATGAGGAAACTTCTGTTGAACTTGGTCCCTTATGAGCTAAATGCCCTGGTGAAGGAGTTGGCCTGCTTTGACAACTCGATACAGTTGGATATTCTGCTAACAAGTGCGCTTGATTTGTGTGTCCATGATCTGATCAGTTGCAGCTTGTTTTATGCAATCTGGATTTAACTCTGTGGGTGTGAGCTGTTCTGCAATGTCGGATGTATCTAGTAATGGTGGAAAGTATGGCCGAAGGCGGTCCACATTGAACACTGGGTGCAGACCAAGGAATGGGGGAATGCTGAGCTCAAATGCATTGTATCCCATAGCCTTAGTAATGGTGTAAGGACCATATCGGAGTGGCCTGATTTTCCGATAGGCTTCGGTAATGCGTTCCTTTTGTAGATGCAACCAGAATTTGTCGCCCACCTGAAACTTGTGTGGCACCCGATGTTGATCATGTCGTTGCTTGTACTTGGCATTTGATTTCTCCAGAATGTCATGGACCTGCTGGCGAATATGTTGGATGTGATCAATGAAGTTAGTTGCCTTATCTGTTTCGAACTGGACATGAGCCGAATCTGCGTGAATAGCTGCAAATGGCATGGCCACATCAATGGGACATAATGGTTGGAATCCCAAGCCCACCTGAAAAGGGCTGCGGAGAGCTCGGTTGTAGCTATGTTGAACACAAGGGAGGCTCTCGTCCCATGTGCGTGGATGCTTTGAGTTGTACATGCGCATAATGTGTACGATCATCTTGTTGACAACCTCTGTCTGGCCATTAGTTTGAGGATGGAAGGCTGTGGACTTAGCGAGTTTAGTGTGCAGCATCGACCAGAGACTGGACCAAAATGTACTGAGGAACCTACTGTCCCGATCTAAGATGATAGACTGTGGGATCCCAAAGTGTACCCAAACTTGTTCAAAGAAGAGTTTAGTAGTGGCTTCTGCTGTGATATTCTTCTTGCAGGCTGACATAATGGCCATCTTTAAGAACCTGTCGACGACCACAAAAACACAGTCGTTTTCATGCTTAGTGGAAGGAAGGCCTGACATGTAATCCATGGAGATGGATTCCCAAGGTCGACTAGGGGTAGGCAGTGGGGTATAGAGGCCTTGCTTCTTGATGGTCGGTTTGGCAATGTGATGAAAATGAGATCTGGGTATAAGCCCAAAATCCCAATTCCTTTAAAAATCTTGATCCTGGACCTGTGGGTTATGGCCCACAAGCCTAAATGGAAGCGATTTAACTTTTAAAACGTGGAATTACATTAGATATCGATCATCCCTTAAACACCATTTTAAGCATGCAATATAAGTCTAAACTTCGCTGTCACACCTAATAAGTTACACAGGAACATACGAATTCCACTACACTCCACATGTATGGATTATAAAACATAATTCAGCCGCCTCTATAGATATCGACCAATTCAATATTCGTTCACACTTTCCACAAGCTAAATTCAAACACAGTTAATATGTGTATGTGGCGATATGAACCTCTTTTGGTTCGATCCGATTGCACAATGTCGATTTGAGCCTTTGGCCTGATCTTCTGCGAATTGAAGAGATCCAAAACAATTTCCTGCATTAAAACTTGTCCCATCAAATGGGTTGAATCTCTTACACAGTGTCAATTCAACATTACCCAAACCGCCTACACACACATAATTATATATAACAGTTATACGATAATTCAGATCACCATCGATCCATCAACAAGTTCACAATACATATTTAACTTCTTTACAAAAGACAAACACGCAGGGGTATACAAACAACACTAAACCCAGGTTTATATATTACACAAAACAGTTACATACTAAGGCATTTCAGCCTTAGAAACGAGTTCATGCTTGGCTACATCTTCCTCACTCACAATTTCTTCCCAGAACAGATATCTATTACACCCCTATTGCATTACATTTATATAAGAAGTCTTAGGAAGGATCGATCCTATCCTCCCCTACTTTTCCTCCAACGAAAGCTCTCCAAAAGCATGCATGGCTATTAACAACTGCTTTAAATCCACTTTAAATCTCCTTTTCTGCTTTAAAACAAGCTTTCCTCTGTTCTGATCCTCTGGTCCACGTTTGCTTGCTTTGTTGCTCGGTGCTCCCGCATCAGACTCCCGAGGCACAAAAATTTATGACCTCCTGGTCATATGCTTCTGGTCTTCGTAATAGAAATTTTATCCACTGCATTCCTTCACTAGAACTGCTTCCATGATTTTCTATGAGCTGCAACCAACCTCTATAGTAGCAGTCTCCTCTGTTACATGATACCTCACCAAGCCCCCCGCACTCGATCTTTTGGCATCCTTCTCTAGGTTGCTGCAAATCTTCTCACCTTCCGCTGCCGCCATCTGCACAATAGCAAGACCATAAACTCTCCGTCTTTAACACAATTGTACCTTTCCGCTTCTGCTCGCATTCTTCTTTCTTCTCTCAGGAATCCTTTCCCTGCTCTGATACCACCTGATGAAAATGAGATCTGGGTATAAGCCCAAAATCCCAATTCCTTTAGAAATCTTGATCCTGGACCTATGGGTTATGGCCCACAAGCCTAAACGGAAGCGATTTAACTTTTAAAACGTGGAATTACATTAGATATCGATCATCCCTTAAACACCATTTTAAGCATGCAATATAAGTCTAAACTTCGTTGTCACACCTAATAAGTTACACTGGAACATACGAATTCCACTGCACTCCACATGTATGGATTATAAAACATAATTCAGCCGCCTTTATAGATATCGGCCAATTCAATATTCGTTCACACTTTCCACAAGCTAAATTCAAACACAGTTAATAGGCGTATGCAGCGATATGAACCTCTTTTGGTCCGATCCGATTGCACAGTGCCAATTTGAGCCTTTGGCCCGATCTTCTGCGAATTGAAGAGATCCAAAACAATTTCATGCATTAAAACTTGTCCCATCGAATGGGTTGAATCTCTTACACCGTGTCAATTCAACATTACCCAAACCGCCTTACACACACATAATTATATATAACAATTATACGATAATTCAGATCGCGATCGATCCATCAACAAGTTCACAATACAGATTTAACTTCTTTACAAAAGACAAACATGTAGGGGTATACAAACAACACTAAACCCAGGTTTATATATTACACAAAATGATTACATACTAAGGCGTTTCAGCCTTAGAAACGAGCTCACGCTCAGCTACATCTTCCTCACTCACAATTTCTTCCCAGAACAGATATCTATTACACCCCTATTGCATTACATTTATATAAGAAGTCTTAGGAAGGATCGATCCTATCCTCCCCTGCTTTTCCTCCAACGAAAGCTCTCCAAAAGCATGCATGGTTGTTAACAACTGCTTTAAATCCACTTTAAATCTGCTTTTCTGCTTTAAAACAGGCTTTCCTCTGTTCTGGTCCACGTTTGCTTGCTTTGTTGCTCGGTGCTCCCGCATCAGACTCCCGAGGCACAAAAATTTATGACCTCCTGGTCATATGCTTCTGGTCTTCGTAATGGCAATTTTATCCACTACATTCCTTCACTAGAACTACTTCCATGATTTTCTGTGAGCTGCAACCAACCTCTGTAGTAACAGTCTCCTCTGTTACATGATACCTCACCAAGCCCTCCGCACTCGGTCTTTTGGCATCCTTCTCTAGGTTGCTGCAAATCTTCTCACCTTCCGCTGCCGCCATCTGCACAATAGCAAGGCCATAAACTCTCCATCTTTAACACAACTGTACCTTTCCACTTCTGCTCGCATTCTTCTTTCTTCTCTTAGGAATCCTTTCCCTGCTCTGATACCACCTGATGAAAATGAGATCTAGGTATAAGCCCAAAATCCCAATTCCTTTAAAAATATTGATCCTGGACCTGTGGGTTATGGCCCACAAGCCTAAACGGAAGCGATTTAACTTTTAAAACGTGGAATTACATTAGATATCGATCATCCCTTAAACACCATTTTAAGCATGCAATATAAGTCTAAACTTCGCTGTCACACCTAATAAGTTACACTGTAACATACGAATTCCACTGCACTCCACATGTATGGATTATAAAACATAATTCAACCGCCTCTATAGATATCGGCCAATTCAATATTCGTTCACACTTTCCACAAGCTAAATTCAAACACAGTTAATAGGCGTATGCAGCGATATGAACCTCTTTTGGTCTGATCCGATTGCACAGTGCCAATTTGAGCCTTTGGCCCGATCTTCTGCGAATTGAAGAGATCCAAAACAATTTCATGCATTAAAACTTGTCCCATCGAATGGGTTGAATCTCTTACACCGTGTCAATTCAACATTACCCAAACCGCCTTACACACACATAATTATATATAACAGTTATACGATAATTCAGATCGCCATCGATCCATCAACAAGTTCACAATACAGATTTAACTTCTTTACAAAAGACAAACACGCAGGGGTATACAAACAACACTAAACCCAGGTTTATATATTACACAAAACGGTTACATACTAAGGCGTTTCAGCCTTAGAAACAAGCTCACACTCAGCTACATCTTCCTCACTCACAATTTCTTCCCAGAATAGATATCTATTACACCCCTATTGCATTACATTTATATAAGAAGTCTTAGGAAGGATTGATCCTATCCTCCCCTGCTTTTCCTCCAATGAAAGCTCTCCAAAAGCATGCATGGCTGTTAAAAACTGCTTTAAATCCACTTTAAATCTGCTTTTCTGCTTTAAAACAGGCTTTCCTCTGTTCTGATCCTCTGGTCCATGTTTGCTTGCTTTGTTGCTGGGTGATCCCGCATCACAATGGCACAGGCAGTGCATGATCTGATGTACTTCCCGACATCATGTCGAAGATTCGGCCAATAGAAATACTTCTGCAATATTGCCACTGTTTTTTTGACCCTGAAATGCCCAACAGCTCGACTGTAGTGTGCTTTCCAAATCATCTTGGCACGCTCGCTTGTAGGAACACAAAGGTGACCCAGGTGGCATAACAGAGTATCCTGGAGGTGAAAATCTGGAACATGTTGACCCTCCAAGAGTGTTTGGTATGTGTGGCCGAATTTTGGGTTGCTTTTGTAGAGAAGTGGCCAACCAGAAGTCTCGTGCCCACAAGAGTTGAGCACGGTGGTTAACGCCATGATCGGTGGTCGATTGAGACAATCTGCAACATTATTGGTGCTGCCCTTCTTATACTTGATATTCAAATGGAATTGTTGCAGGTATGTGGATCACTTCTGATGGCGATCATTCTGCGATTTCCCTTGGGTCTGTATGAACTGTAGGGGTCGGTGGTCTATGCGGATGACCGTTTCCTTCCCCAAAATATAATGCTTCCATTGTCGACAGACCTACACAATGGAATACATCTCTTTGTCATAAGTGGGATACTTTCGGACTGTGTCTAAAAGTGTCTCACTATGATATGCCATTGGATGCCCATGTTGAGTAAGGACTGCCCCAATAGCATAGTCAGAGGCATCTGTCTCGACCTCAAATGGTTGTTGCAAGTCTAGTAATGCGAGCACGGGTGCCGTGCAGAGGCGATCTTTTAACTCTGTGAATGCCTTCTATTGAGATTCAGACCAAAAGAATTTTGCTTTCGCTCCTCCCTTTGTCACTTGACTCAAGGGCTAACTGATATGAAAAAATCCCAACATGAACCAGCGGTAGAAGTTGGCAAGACCTAGAAAGCTGCGAAGCTCTGTTAGAGTGGTTGGAGTTGGCCAATCCCGAATGACTTGGATCTTGGCTTGATCCACATGCACCCCCTGTTCATCAATAATGTATCCCAGATACTGAACTTGGGTCATGCCAAAAGTGCATTTCTCCAAATTGGCACATAACTTGTGTTGCCATAGTGTTTGGAGAACCTGGCGAATGTGGTGGAGGTGCTCTTCCCAACTCTGGCTGAAGATTAGAATGTCATCCAAGTATACCACTACAAATGAGTTGGTGAATGGCCGCAAGATATCAACCATTAACCTCATAAAGGTTGTAGGAGCATTCATTAATCCGAAAGGCATAACCAACTATTCGAAAAGGCCCTCCTTGGTTTTGAATGCAGTCTTCCACACATCAGAGGGTTCGATTGGTACTTGGTCATATCTTGACTTCAAATCGATCTTGCTGAAATATTTTCCCCCCTTCAGTTGGTCCAAGAGGTCATCAATCCGTGTGATTGGGTACCTATTACGGACAATGATCTTGTTCAGCGACCGATAGTCAATACAGAGTCTCCAAGTCCCATCCTTCTTTTGTACCAACACGATCGGGCTCCCATAGGGTGATGAACTCGAACGGATGTGACCTTTCTGCAGCAGATCCTGAATCTGCCTCTTGATTTCATCGTTCTCCGGAATGGAGCGCCGATAGATTGGTCCATTGGGAAGCGATGCACTTGGGGTCAGATCGATGGAGTGCTTAACCTGACAGTGTAGAGGAACCCCTGTGGGGGAGGTGAAGATGTCCTCGTACTCCTCCACGATCTTGTCCATCTGTAGTTGTCGTGCGGAGGGGCCCTGTCGGGAGGTTTTGGCCACCGTCTTCTTCTTTCCTTGAGGGCGTATCATTGGGAAAACAAATTTCTCGGTTTTGGAAATGAGTTGTTTTGCAGTAACCAAAGAGATGGCGGTAGGTGGTGCTACCTCCAGCATCCCGTACAACTTATTTCTTGAAGTAACAATAACAGCACGAGGCCTTAATTCATACACAACATGTCGCTTCCATAAGTATGGTTGTCCTAATAACACATCACAAACTTCAAGGGGAGCAATGTCACACAATACCTCATCCGTGAAGGGCTTGATATTGTACGGAAGGCAACATTGCCAGCTCACGCGAAGATCCCGTCCTTGGTGAAGCCACCCAATGGTGTACGGTTGTGGATGTGCTGTGGTCGGTAAGCCCAGCCGCGTCATGACCTCTGCTGAAATGAGGTTCTTTTGGCTCCCACTATCAACAATGAACTGTAACGAGGAGCCCTTTACCCACATTTGGGAGTGGAAGAGACGCTCCTCCTCTGGATCTTCGGGTTCCTCCTTCTGGATCTTCGTACTGGCAATGGTGGCGTTGGGCTCCGCATCGATATTCTGCTTCCCTTTGTCATTCCCCTTGTCGGGTTCTAAATTATAGTTGGAACATGCATTTGATTCTGAAACCTTTAGCTCGGCCACCAATGACTGCTTGGCCCGACACTCACTTGTGTTGTGAGTGGAGTTCTCATGGAACCCACACCACTTCCCTGTGTCCTTTTTCGGCTTCACGACGTTGTTCTTTGCTTGCAACTTTGGCGGGTTGCCTTGGGCTGCCCCGCCTTGGCTTTGTCCTTTGTTTTGTGGTTTGGGGGCACCTTTCCCTTGCTTCAGATTCGCAGATCCAAAGTCTCGTTTCTTCTGTTTAAACTTTTGCTCGACCTTGACGACATATCGGTATGCTGTGCCAAGCGAGGGGATGTTCAAGAATTCTATTTCTTCCTGGATGTACTTGTGCAGGCAGCCGCGATATTTGAGTACCAAATGTTGCTTCGAATCCTTGATACCCAACTTTGTGCGAAGGGTATGGAAAATATTGGTAAACTCAAACACATCTTGGTCCCTACGTTGCCGCAGCGTGGTCCACTTTATGTACTGATCCTCATAGCTTCCGACAGGGTAGTACTGCTCCTTGATGGCATCCCGGAATGAATCCCAGGTGGGTGCAGTATAAAATAGTGAGCCTGTACTTTCATCCTTTTGCTCGCAGTAGGTTTCCCACCAGTCCTTGACGTGGGGGGCTGCTTTGAGAAGAGCGAAAATAATCTTTTCCCGACTAGAAAAATCATGAACATAAAAATAACCCTCTAGCAGATTTAACCATTTATCAATGACATCTGCGTCTATCTGACCCTCGAATATTGGGATTTCAAGATTAACTTGTACCTTAAATGGTGTGGCATTTCCAGAGTAGCTGCTGGAAGCCGATGCGTCGCCCTTGGGTAGCCGCTAAAGGATCTGAGCAACGCTGTCCACCATCACGTTCCTTTGTCGCTCGAGGGCTTCTTCGAGCAAGATTTTGATAGGATCTCCTGCCCCCTCGTCTTTCTTTTCATCTGCCATGGGAGGCCGTCGGGATTTGCAAGGCTGGTCTTGTAAGGGTTCGACCAGTTCAAGTCCTAACTCCTTATATCCTAACCTCGTTGGGGACATGCAAAGAAAAACAGAGAAAAAACAGACCGCTCTAATACCACTGATCTAAATTTAAACAAGAACGCAAGAAATTACAAAGATAACCATAAACACAAAGATGCAGCGGAAATAATACTTCATTTCATTAATGTAAAATACTGAAATATGCTTACAAACAACAATGGAAATAGACCAGCTAGGGTGATGGTAGCTTATCTCTGGGAAGAGATGTGGCGCTACATGCCTCTGAACTGTCTTACAATGAGGCTCGAAGGCCTATTTATTGTTTAGAAACAATGGAAAACCCTCAACATCCAAAAACCTAACCCTAGAAGATGAAACGCCAAACTGTGGGCCCCATTTGGGTAAATTGGTACAACAACTTCCCAGGGTCGTAACTTTGGCATACGATCTTCGTTTGATGCGTACAATATCTCGTTAGAAAGATCTATCCGAGAACTACAACTTTGGGAAGAGCAACATCCATCCATGAACCCATGTTGCTCCCAATTTTCCCAGAAAACGTCGTTTAGGGCCTCAAAACGGCTTCGGAAGTTCAGGACTCGAAAAACTGCTAAAAACAACAAATTGTGCTACAATTAAGGAAACTGAAAAGATGAAAGAAACAATGGTGGGGGTCCAGGTGGACTTGGCAGGTGGCCACCAATATCCACCTGGATCAATCGAAGCCCATACATGATTATATACACAGAGGATTACAACGAGATATTTTAACCAATTTTATGTCTTTTCTAGTCTTTTTGGCATTATCATGCCCTCACTAAGGGAGATCATGGCCATCGACATCATTTCTTAGCTAATGTCAATTTAAGCTGGTAGTTGAGATACTTCACAACAAGAAATAACTAAATGATGGGAGATCATGGCCATTGAATTACACGCCATTTCGTAGCTAATGTCAATTTACGTTGGTAGTTGAGATATTTCACAATGAGAAAGAGGTAAATGATGAAATTATTACACCTAGTTATCAATTATATTGCTTGAAAAATTTGTGGAGAGTGTTCGATGTATTTAACATTTTATCTACCCGAGATTTAGTTGAGTTATTATGCAATGTATTATATCAATTTATTGGTATAATATGAATATCATGGTTGAGTAAGATTGCACTTATAGGAGCTTACGATCGTTGTGTGCGTTTTGAGGAAGATTACACAATGGATCTAGTTGTTTCTCCTTGCAAGTTTGATGAGTGAATCCATTTGATTGGTGGTTACCAGTGCCTACCTTTTAACAATGAAATTCTAGAATCCCAATTCAAGATATTCCCTTAATAATTAATAATTTCGATACCAATAAGCTAATTATGAGTTTCTATATATATATATATATAAATAATATATATAAGTCAATATATATATAATTTATTAATTGATTTTATTAAATATATTATTTAATAAAATTTAAGATGGACAAGAATAAATGTGCTAAAATTCATTTTTCCATAACCAAAATTAACGAATAAGTTGTTCGTCTTTATTATAATGTATAATAAATTAAAAAATTATTCAATTTATATCAATAAAATCTAAATTGAAAGATTCTTACCTTAACATTACTTAAATTCAATTTTAACTAATTAAACAACTAAGCAAAATATCTACTATATAACTTATTTAAATAAAAAAATAAAAACTTATTAAAATAAAAAATTCTAAACCTTAACAATAACTTAAATTCAATATTTTTTACTCTAATTCAACAATATTTAAGCTAAATAAAATATCTGCTCTACAACCGGGATTTAAACAAAAATATTGGAAAAAAAAATATTTGCCTAATATATTCAATATAAAAAATTAACAATATTTTTGGGAAAGTATCATTGAACATTTTTTGGGAACAATTTACAGATGAGAGTACAAGTTTGGATCTAAAGCTCTTTTCATCTGCTTGACGCTGTGGCCCACGCATTTTGGCAGACGTATTGTTTGTGGGGATAAGGCATTGGAGGTAGGGGTGATGGACATTTGAACACCTTACACTCTCCATACCGTCTTATAGCCACAAAGACAAGGTCATAAAATGGCCTATGAGATGGTAGATACACCTTTAATATATATATCTCCCGCTTTCCTCGCTTGGCGTAATTGCATTAGCAATGGCGATGTCATCTGCAAATTGCGTTTCCTCTCATAGTTTCACCGCGGCGGCTTTTTCATCATCATGTACATACGTCCCTCCATTACATTCAAAAACAGCTGGAGGCCGAGCCGGTTTGCCCATTTGCAATGGATTCAGACTCAAATCTTCTTCCACTTCTTTCTCTGGTTATGAAAAATCTCTACATAAGCCAAAAAGGAAGGCACATCCAAGAGGAGTTGTTTGCGAAGCCCAGGAAACAGCAACTGAAGGTACTGCTCGTCCCGCTGCTGGCTTTTTGACTTTTCTGTTACTGAGCCAAGGGAGGCTGATGTGATAATATTTACTGTTTTATGTCTAGCTCTTTTGAGAGCTATGGGCAATTCCCTATGGCTGCTTATGATAAACGATGGGTCGATTCTCACTGTGCCATTGATCTAAATGAGTTTAACAAACTGCAAAATATTGAAAGCTGATAGATTAGAGCATTGGGTCAGCTTTAGGTTTGATTTCACCTAACAAATTAATTTCAGAAAAACAATGTATCAACTGACACACACACATCTAAACCCTGGTCTGGTATCAATCGCGAGGTTGTCTGTACGGAGTTCATATAGTGGATAGGTTGGCCATGTGACTGAACTCTAATATATGTCTTCGAGCTTCGGAACCTCTAGCCGTATATAAAACTCTCCTTAGATGGGGTTGTGCTAATGCACACGTCCGCCTTGTCTAACTACGTTTTGGAGTTTTTCTCGGAATCTGGTTAAATTTAAAATTGGGTTTTTGACAATTAATACAGATTCCACACTTCGGAAAACTCTTAGACACTATAGAAAGTTCACAACTCAAGCTACTTGGGATTCCAACCAATTTAACCCATCTCTATCAAATTCTAAGGTAAATTAGACGGAAAATATGCTAGAAAGAAGTCAAATAATTTGAAAAAGTTCACAACTCAAGCTACTTGTGATTCCAACCAATTTAACCCATCTCTATCAAATTCTAAGGTAATTAGACAGAAAATATGCTAGAAAGAACTCAAATAATTTGAAAAAGTTCACAACTCAAGCTACTTGTGATTCCAACCAATTTAACCCATCTCTATCAAATTCTAAGGTAATTAGACGGAAAATATGCTAGAAAGAACTCAACTAATTTGAAAGTTCACAAGTTCACAACTCAAGCTCCTTGTGAGTCCCACCAATTTAACCCTATCTCTACCAAATTCTAAGGTAATTAGACTGGAAAATATGCTAGAAAGAACTCAAAAACGAATATTAGATATATTACACTGTACCGCCTAGACCAGGTTATTGTTACCAACAAACCTGAAGTGTTGATCAAACCAACTAGCCAATGTGGACTTCAGAACAGTACCTTGAATTCCAGTATTTGATGTATTGGCCATTTGTTTGAACCCAGCGTACACGTCCTCAAGCTTTTGCACTTCTCGAGGTGCACATCAAAATCGGGTTATGAACCGTCTGTGCTACTACCCATATTCAATGCACCCAAAGCATAGTCTAGATCCAGTGCACCGTTACATGTACACACACTTTGACACAAACACAAAGTGTTGATGGATCCTCCAACAGCTCAGGGGCTGTTGAAGGGCCTGCTCCTTTCACAGCAAATATCTTGAATTCGAAAATTTGATATATTAGTGTACATATTGAATGTGCCCAGTGCACTGTCTAGACAATGCACCATTGTGGACACAGTTTACACACAGGCACAAATTGTCGATGGATCCTTCATCCCACCAGGACTGTACAGCGCCTAGAGAATCTTACCTAACAATAGGAAATGGCCCACTTCAGGCAAACTGTTTTATGTTATCTGGCTTAAAATTTTCAGGTGCTGAAGAGTAGCCATAGTAGCCTGTTTCAGTTGAAAATTGAAATATTATTTTACCAGGGCAAAGATAAACTGTTTTGTGTTACCTGCTTGAAATTTTTCAGACAAACTGGTTCATCATTATATATTATCTGCCTCAAACCTTTTAGGTTCTGAAGTGCTTCAGTTAAAAATTGAAATTTCATGCCAACATTGCAAAGACCATGTATCAACATTCTCGATCCCTCTTCCATAATGCAGCTCTGGAAGTCAATGATTCAACCTGGCCGAAGCTGGTCTTGCAGAGCGACGTTCCCGTGCTTGTAGACTTTTGGGCTCCATGGTGTGGACCTTGTCGGATGATTGCACCTCTAATAGATGAACTTGCAAAGCAATATGCAGGGAAGATCACGTGCTTGAAACTTAACACTGATGAAAGTCCTAACATTGCCACTGAATATGGTATCCGGAGCATTCCAACTGTTATGGTTTTCAAGAATGGAGAGAAGAAAGACACAATAATTGGAGCGGTACCTAAGACTACATTAATAGCAACTGTTGAAAAATACCTGGACCGCCGGTAGAAGAATAAAGTTTTCTGATATGAATTTCCAGGTATGGTCCTTGACTGAACGTTTTGGGATACTGTTGATTTGCTCACTGGAACAACAATTTAAACTCGGTTATATTTTGAATAGAATGCACTAGATATGGGTTGAAGTGAAGTTCTTTAGAAATTCTATTTGTGAAAGTTGTAAATGTTCAATCAATTGAGACTCGTGAACTAATCTTCTTCATCAGTATATCTCAAAAATACATTGTTTACAAGGCATAATATCGTCTGATTATTAGTGCTGAAGTCTATGGCTGCAACTACTGCTTGTCAACTGTGAGCATCGTAAATGTTCAATCAATTGAGACACATGCACTAATCTTCTTCATCAGTATATCTCAAAAATACATTGTTTACAAGGCATTATATCGTCTGATTATTGGTGCTGAAGTTAACTAGCTGAAGTCTATGGCTGCAACTGCTTTTCAACTGCGAGCATTTTTTGGGATTTTCTGCTGTTCCCTCGTGGGGGCCATTCCCTTGTTCTCATCTCAACTCACTTCCTATTTTTTTCATTAGAAAAAGGTTTTTACTTTTAATAGACTCTTGTTTCTGAAAGCACCAAATACAACGAGAAATCTATAGTAAGCTTTCAATGACAAGGAAGTTCCCAGATTCATCCATTTCCACTAATTTTGACTTTCCTAAATCTATAAATTCATTTAGAACTGAAATCGAAATCTTAGTGCACATTATTAAAAATCACATGAATTAAGTATTTGAAATCGACACAAAAACCAGCACAACATATCTCTGATTTTTCTGTATCAGGTGCCAAGTTGTCTCTGGATACCAGTTTCCTCGTGTATTCTTCCCATCTGCAATAGGTGGCTTCTTTTCTTCGATGAAAACCAGGTTTGACCCTTGTAATCACTGCCCACGGGAATTTTCTAACAGTGGTGATTTTTCTGCTTGAGTTTCTCTTCCTCCTCTTCTGCTTTATCCAAATTCTTGCTAGTGAAAGAAGAGCAAATATTTTCCAGAATTGCAGTTACTCTTCTTGCTGTTGGGTGTTCTGCTCATCCCGCTCATACAGGTTCTCACTCAACTGACACAGGGAATGGTAGTTTCTCTTGGCTGACATCCTATTGCATCTTCACGGCTAGGAATCTAGTTCAAACAAGCTTACCCTTTGGCCCTGTTGGGACATCCAGCTACTGAACCGATCCTGAGAATTTAATGTATTATTCTGCTACTCTGCCCCTGCTGAAGTTGGTGCTTTATTGAGGGTAGACTTTTCTCCCTGATTCTGCCATTTTTGGAAGACACTTTGCTTTTGAAGGGAAGATTAAGATGCAAAGGTGGCAAGTCTGGTTCTTCCCCTGATCATGAACAGAACCCAGCATTCACTCCACATAGGGGGTTGTCTGAGGTGTCGAATGCCTTGGGACCTCGGGACCTGCATTATTGATTCCTTGGAGAGTCGCACCTCCAGATCTCTCGTCTGGAAGAGTGAGTGGGGGATGGTGCTGTAATCATGGTAAAATAAATAGCTTCTGACCTTCTTATATCTGAGGTTGGATGTGACACAACGTTGATGAGGGTCCCCTTGGGTCAAGAAACCTTGCTCAATATGTTTCTAATTGTCTTTTTCAACCATATCTGGATTTCTATATACAAATTGGTCTTTCTTGGTGGAAACAGACACTTCTCCCTGGTTCTGCCATTTTTGGAAGACACTCTACTCCAGAGGGAAGGATTGAGATGTGAAGGGGACAGTCTTGATTCTTACCCCCAATTATGAACAGAAATCAGCATTTACTCTCCCTGGGGGAGGATGTGGCTTAGTTTCGAATGTTGCACACCATTGATTCCTAGGATGGTTTACCTCCAAATCTTGCCCCTATAGGAAGAATAAATTGGGGATGGTGCCTTAATCATGGTGAAATAAATAGCCTCTGACCTTCAGAAATTATGAAGGTGGGTGGTGATCTGTAAACTGCCATCGATATTTTACTGGAACAGTTCATTACAACAGATGTGATAAAGTTTTTGAAATCTTACTATTAATTTTTCCTTAAATTCTAGTTTCTTTAGTTAGCTGGTTTTCTGCTTAATTAATTAAATTAGCTGAAATGTGAGAAATAGAAAATTGAAAGAAATACACACACCATCCATGCTAGAAACAAAGATTTGCTTTGGGAAACCCTTATGGGAAAAAACCCAGCTAGAAGGTGAGGCTGCTTTGCTCTATTTTTCTCTACTATAGAAAACTTGCAAGTACAAGTGAAGAGGTACTTTCTATGGTGTTACCTAAGACCCGTGTCATGCATAGCTGCTATTCTCTCAACTCTGGAACAAATTACAATAGCAAAGAATGGAACCCCTACTCCTCCTTGTGGCCTGGTATTTAACATAGCTGGATAGCCAACTAAAGGTAATGTTTGACTCCTTCAACCGTCAACTAGAGTTATGGGTTTGAACCTTCTAGAGTCTTCTTCAATGTCCACATGTGGCTAGCCCCCTTATGCATGAGTGATAGGGTTGACATAGCATAGAATCTTACCATGATGGTCAAACATGATGGGTCAACTTGTGGGAGGCACAACTTTTGCATACAAACTCTGATTGACATGGTCACGCTATTCTTACATCATTGCAAATGTATCTGAGCATATAACAATTTCTTGGGGTCTAACGCTGAGAGTGGGACAGTTTTGACCCAATTTTTTTCGTTGAATGCCTCAAAATGGCTCTGGAAGGTTTTAGACCCCAATTTTCCAAACTGGGACCTGCAGGTAAAAATGACCCTATAAATTGATTCCTCCAAATTTTCCACTATGAAAGCATCAAGATAGATGATAAATAATATAATGATCCAATCTGGATGATACCTCCCCATTTTGGGAGGCTTTTGGTCTCCAAAAGCTTTACTCAATGAGGTGAGCTAAATTTTTCTTTACCTTCTCCTTGGAGTATCTTTTAGCCTTGTCTAGAAGTTGTCCTTTCAATCCAATTTGCCAAAGGTCATGTTGCCCCTATCTTGCTGTTTTGGACCTTTTTTGCAAAGTTGTATCTTTTGTAAACTTTGCCTAAGCATTTGGTGCTAAGTCTTTTTTGGAAGGTAGGACCTACTCCTCTTCTTGAATCAACATGGAAGGCTCACAGAGTTTGAGATTTTCCACATTCACCACAAGGTAAATGCACATGTATGGGGGTAGATTGAGTTTGTAAGCATTATCTCCCACCTTATCCAATATTTCGAAAGGGCCATACCGTAAAGCCTTGATCTTCTTATTAGCACCGTGTAGATGCCCCTTGTTCAATTGTAGCCATACTCTGTCTCCCACTTTGAATTACTTCTTTGTTTTGTGTTGATCATACCTTGTCTTGTATTTTCCTTTCGACTTCTTTAGCATCTCTTGTACTTGCAAATGGGTTTGCTTAATCTTCTGTTGTAGCGACTACAACCATCCTCCAAAATTTTGCCTTGGCCTATTTTGGAGCTTCCCTACCAACCTTTCACAACACTTTGTCTAGCTTCGTCAAGTACTCAAGCTTCAGTGTTTTCCTCGCACAAAGGCAGCCTGTCGATCACAGTCGATCCATTCCCCTCATAGGTTGTTCATTCGGACTTAGTCCAACTGCAGGCTGAGCAACTTCCCCTTGAAAATTGCGCATTTCTGGAGGGCAACCAGCCTTCCCTCAAAAAATTGCGCAAGCCTCTCTAGCAGCCTGCTGGGCTCGAAGATTGCACAATCCTGCCAGCGAACACTCCTAATAGGATTTGCGCAAATTTTCCCAACAGGGCTGCTCAGCCTAGGATTTGCGCAAATCTGGGCAGTAGTCAGCTGCTCTGCCCAAAAATTGCGCAAATCTCCTGGGCAACCAGCGCAACTCCCAGCTAGAAATGTGCATTTTCTCCCAGCAATTGAGTAGTCGCTTGCATGTGCTGTCGAGTTGACTGGTTCCCTCCGGGACCGAGCAAAATAGACTTGCATGCATGGGATGCTTCTCCCAAGGCAACATGCAAAGGCATCCCTTGTTTAAGGGATCTATGTTTAGTAATTGAAGGTTACATGCAAGGATCATTTCAGAAACCTCCCACCAAGTGTCGCTTTCCCTAGATTTGTGGCATGCGCGTCACAACCTCGATGTTATCAAAACTTATCAACCAGACGCTGCAGAGCTCATTCCTCACATCAATCTTACAACTCTGACATCCCACATCACATTTAAGAGCAGTTGGCACATTCAACTCAACTATTTTGGGGTAAGCTCGTTTCCCATGCCTTATGTTGCATTTCTATCGCTTTTGGGGTTTTCACTTGTATGAGTACTGTTTGCTTGATTTCTTTGAACCCTTGCTGTCATTTACATGTATACTAGCTTGTTCTAGCTCTGTTTTAGTTTTCGTTGATATCTCACTACTGTCGCATGCATGAAACTGTTTTGCACGGACGTTCACCCAACTGGCGAACTGCCTCACCCACATGCATGTTGATCTGTTCGCTGAATCTTTCATTCATGCTTTGCATGCATTGTTAATCACTTTTGCTATCACTTAGTGTCGCCATGCATTCACTGTCTTACTTGCTTTCAGTTGCTCGTCGGCGAGTCGAGCCAACCTTGGCTCGGGCTTTGCCTTCACCAACGCTGCATTGCACAATCTAGGAAAGGAAGGCTCACCTTCCTCCCCAAATTTGCGCATTCCTGCCCAACACTGGCCTCCAGGACTATTTTGCGCATTTTTGGAGGACAATGGCTGCTTGGCCCAAGAAATTGCGCAAATCGATCCCTAGGCCAGCTGTCCTTCCTAGCTGGAATTGCGCATTGCGTAATCCTAGCAGCCAGCTGCCTCACCGGACTGTGCATTGCGCAGTTCCAATAGTCAGTCAGTCTCCCAGCAGCCTAGACTGTGCCTTGTGCAGTCTCGGCAGTCGGTCTCCCGACCTCTGAGCTGAAATTGCGGAACCTTCATAAACAGTCACACAGGTATGTTGTAAGTCAGTTTTCAAGTTCATTTTGGTTTTTGACTGACAGATTGCTTGCCATGAGTGTTGCCATGTCTCTAGGTATTTTAGATGTTCATCTGCCTCTTAGCAGTGCAGGTACAATGATTTCCAAGAGAGCAGAGTCGAAGACATTGTCCAAAGCACACCTGGAGATGCAGTGGATCAAATGTCTATGAGCTTGCTTTCTCACGAAGATATCAAGTTGTTCGTAGACAAGGACATCAAGATATGACAACAACAACATCACAACAAGCAGCATCATGAACAACAGCTGAAGGCAGCGTACCAAATGCAGCGAACGCAGTAGATGCGATGGAGGCAAGAGGAAGGTTGTTGACAACACAGTGGCGGAACAAAGTTGCAAGCTCAAGCAGACCCATTGATGATGAAAGCAACTTTGGAGACTCAGGCTATGAGGTGACGGTGCGACATGAGGATCACGCGAAGATAAGGAATGGATCAAAGAAGGAGTTGCATGTGTTGAAGCAGCAACTCAAAGAAGAACATGAAGCTGCACAGACAGGCGAATGAGTTGCAACAGGAACAAGAATAACAATGGACGCAACATACACTCACGGATGAAACTGCGCCCATACAAGTTAAAGATCCATCCCAGCAGCTGACACAGAACGAACATGGTGAGCAGTGTTGTTGATCGCAGGCAAGGGATTCAACAACATGCATGTCATTGTGCGCTCGCATGCAATCCAACCCATTCAACACACTCACCAAGGCGAAGGTAAGAAGCAAGTCCAACTGGAGTTGAACATGTACTTCGGCAAGTTGATGCGCATGATCACCAACAAACACTTGAAGATCAGCGCAGACACTATGCATCAGTGTGTTGCCAGTTCAACCATACCCAAAAAGACCATGTGCATGTTAGCGAACGAGTTGGATGAAGGGGCTGAACCAATGCACTAGTTGCAACGGAGGCAAGAGTTTGCTTCAGCAAGATGTCACCATGAGGTGCATGCACACCATCACGAACGACCAAGCTTGGCATCAGTTCACCACCTTCACCATCACAAGCATGTTAAAGAGTTGGTCTCATCACAACGGACCGAGTGTCAGTGATGTCTTGCAAGGCTTGCTCAAGCCATGTTGTCTCACATGAGTACACGCGCATTGTAATGTTGATTCATGTCAAGTGTTAATGGTTGGATGAAACAGTCATAGAGTAGGTGAAGAGTCATGAGGTAGTTGAACTGTCACAAAGGGGAATGTCAAGGGTCACCCCACCCTTTGCTATAAATAGTCCCTCATAACTCATTGTAAAGGCTTTTGGTCAGCCAAGCTTCTATTAAGACTATCTTGAAGAAAGCTTGGACAGTATTATAACGTGCCTTGGCTTCTCCGCTGCACAGAGCTAGTACATCTCTTTGGAGGAATAGGCAGATGTGGCTGTAATGTTTCACTGATGGGGCTAGCAGGTTTACATGGATGTATTGTATGGTTGGAACTTACACTTTATATAATAAGAGCCAACACATTTTCATGCGTATGTTGTTATTGTAGTTGGACTGCTTCGGTTGCCTTAATGATATATGTTGTTTAACTTACGTATTTGTGTATGAACTGATTCACATGCAATTATATGAATCTTGTTGCAAATGTGTTGTATATGCTGTTAATGTTGTCACCGCCTATGTCGACTGCTCTGCCGGACACCAGACAAACCTTTCACATGAACCTTGCTGTAATAACCGTTGGATTCGTTCGGACTGATCCGTGAGTGCTGTACGTGTTATCTTACCTTGTATGTTGTGACTACGCATCCGAGTGGACTGCTCTGCCGGAAGCTGTGTATGTCCTTTTGTGTTGTGTGTTCCTAGCCGAGGTGGGACTGATCCCTTTCAACCAAGAACTCACCTTCACCCTTATCTCCCCCCTTATGTGTTAGAACCTCTCATACATCTTCCTTGACTCACTACAGTAGTCACACCCTTGCTATTGATAGAGTTATCTTACTTGCCTCTGTGCGATATCGCGGTCAAGCCATTACCTTACGACCCACTACTAGGACTCCTACACCAAACGGTTTGAGGTCTAATTGGGACTTCTTACCAGGGAGATCCCCTTGACATGTTGGCGGGTCCAACACCGTCAACATCTTCTTAATAAATTTTTTTCTGCTCTTAATGCATCCCCTAGGAGATCCTCCCTCACTCCTTATTGTACATATGCAACTTCCAGAGGTGAAGGTGGCAAATATTCAAAAAAGTTTCAAATTGGGACTTACTAGTAGAAGTGTGGATTGCTCTGTTATAAGAGTGCTGTATCTAGACTAGATTTTCATTCGAAGTCTTGAGATGTTTGTGGTTGTAATCTCTTAAAAGTTGGACCAAAATCCTGCTGACTACTTTTGTTTGCCCATCTATCTGTTGATGGAATGTTGTAGACCTCTTTAACTTCGTGTCCATCTTTTCCCACAACATAGTCCAAAATGCATTAAGAAATTTGGTGTCCCCATATGAAATGATGCTCTTTGGTATCCCAAAGTGCACCTATATTTGTTTGAAGAACAAGTTTGTTGCTTTTTTCCCTTTGATTGTATTTTTACAGGTATGAGAATGCACATCTTGCTGATCTTGTCATCTACCACAAATAGCTAATGATATCCCTCTTTAGTAGTTGGTAAACCTCCCACAAAATCCATTGAAATATTTTTCCAAGAATGAGTGGGTACAAGTAAGGAATGGTATAGACCCTACTTCCCGTTACTAGACTTCTTGATATAACAAAGATTACATCCTTTAATGAACCTTGCAAAATCAATTTGCATTTTGGATTATTCCACACACCTTTGTAAATTGGCAATTGTTTTCCCAATACCCAAATTCCCTACAACCTTAGAGGTGTGGTCCTAGGGAATGAACTTGAACAGAGAATAGATAACAGAATCTAAAAGAAATAAACAAAAGATTAATCATGCTCCAAGATGATGGGTGGTGTCTAACGACATTGTTACAACTCTTTAACATAGTACATTGTGATTATAACATCACAATGTATGGTAGTAAGATAATTTATCACCACAAGATTGATATGATTCAGTTCTTATTTGACCCATAGGGTCCTTTATTTATAGTGTCTAAATGTAACCAACTCCCTTGGATTGTGGAAGATTCGGTTCATAAATGGGCATCAATAGTTCTAACCATTTCTGTGAAATTTTCTCTATTTCATTGGCTAGTTGACTTGTCTAGTCAATTCATCTTTTGTCGGCTTGTCAACTTCCCAAGTTGACCCAATTGTTTAGTTGATTGTACAATTAACTACTTTGCTGGTCTACCACTTGACTGTAGGTGATCTTGATTGACTGTCTCTCATTAGCCGATCCTTTATTGGTTGATCCTTCAATTGGCTTTCTCCAAAAGATCTAGAGGTGTGATGAATTGATAAGACCTTAGGTTCCAACACCCCTCCATTAGCACCTTGCTCTGGAGGTTCAGAAGGTGAAATCATGTCTCGAGGATACTCCCTTCTACCCCAATAATTGCAGCTTCTTGAAGCCCAGACATGCCATGTAGCTTAACAAACTTAACTTTAGCCAATGGCTTCATAAAGATATCAATATTATGATCATTTATCGTGCAATATAGAAGGTAACAACCTTTTCTTGAACCAATTGTCTCTAACTAGTGAGCATGAAGTTCGACATGCTTCATCCTACTTTGTGCGACATGATTGTCAACAACCTAAATTGCACTTTGATTGTCACAATAAATAGCAGTTGAGGCCTCAACAAGAAACCCAAGCTCTCCCAAGAGTTGACAAAGCCAACCTGCCTCTGTTCCTACATTAACAACTTAACGATATTCAACTCTAGTTGTAGATAGAGAGATTGCACATTATTTCTTACCTAACCAAATCATCGGTTCAACATTAAGGTGAAACATATAGCCATAATGAATTTTTTGTCATTATCATTGCTTTCCCAGTTAGAGTCGGTGGGGCCAACTAACAAATTTGAACATTAACTGTATTTGATACTAAAATGAGAGGTACCCTTAATGTAACAAACACTTCTTTTTGTAGCTTTCTTGTGGCTTTCTTAGAGATCTTGCATAAACCGAGAAACCACACTAACAACAAAAGAAATATCAGGTTCACTGTGAGTTAAATAAATAAGGCTATTGACTAGCTATTGATAAAAGATGGCATCGACTTTTTGTGTTTGACATTTTTTTGTCAACTTCACACTCTACTGAAAAGTTATAGCACATGGCTTACAATCGTCCATCTTAAATGTTTTCAACAAGTCCAATGCATATTTTGATTAAGAGAGAAAAATACCATTGTATAATTGTAAAACTTGAAGGCTAAGGTCAGACATGTCAAAGATGTTAGCAAGTCCACTGTTCAATCGAAAAACTTGTTCAATGTATTTACTAGTGATAATCAAAAGATAAGATGTCAGCAAGGCGACTCTTCAATAAAAGAACTTGTTCAATGTTATTACCAATGATAATCAAGTCATCAACATACAATAATAATCAAAGTATCACCATTACAGTGTAATACATAAAGACTATGATCAGATTCATAATGTTTGAACCCAAGGTTGAGAAAGGATTGATCAGTTTTACCATACCAAGCTCGAGAAGATTGCTTCAAACCATAAAACGACTTTTTCCATGGGCATGCAAGATTTGAATCTGTCACAAAACTATGGGGTTGCTCCATCAATATTTCTTTGGATAAGTCACCATGAAGGAAGACACTCTTAACATCCATTTGATGAACATGTCATCCAAAAAAAAGCAACAAGGGATAGGATTACTTGAACATAATTCATCTTTGCGATAGGGGCAAAGGTTTCATTGTAGTTGATGCCTTCTTTCTGTGAAAAGTCTTTTGCAACCAAATGAGCTTTACGACGCTCAATAACTCCTTCAAAATTGAATTTGGTCTTATATGCCCATCGACATTTCATGACATTCTTTCCTTGTGGTCAAGGAACTAAGTCTCTAGTGTGATTCTTCAAAAGAGAATCGAGTTCAACCTACATAGCTTGTTCCCGTTTAGGTTATCCTTGTACATCAACATAGGACTTTTGTTAATTTTAGTTAACAATGGTATGTTCTATGCTAACACAATTACTTGAATGTTCCTTTAGCAGCCTAATACCAATTTCCAATTTAGTTTTCCAATAACAATCACATTAACCATAAATCACATTGATAGTAACTATAGATAGAACATAAAATAAAATGCAGAAGACATGCCAAGACAAGAGGACACGAGATTTGGCGGATGCCCGACAAAAACCTCAATGTGAGGAAAACCCTTTGATCGATTCTTATTATTATTATATCAAATGTTTAGCAAAGAGAGAGAGAGATTAAAAAAAGTCAAAGTTGACTTGCCAAATCAAAGTCAAAACAACCTTGTAAAATCTGCAGTCAATTGCAGTCAAATTCAACCCTAACCAGAAAGTCAAAGATGGTGAATGCAACAAAAAAACTTCCCCTTTGAATCTCCGTCAAACGCAGTCAAACTCGACCTCTTTCGCTGGTCAAATAGCAGTCAAAATTGTTCACAAAACAACAATCAAACTTGATCAACTGAAGTCAACTTCTGCAGTCAAATAGGCCTGTTGTCAACACAGGTCAAAGTGATCAGAATTTCTCAATTTTTGTGTCAATTTGTACGACTTGCCAAAAATGATTTTTTCCCACAAAAATCACAGTCAAATGTTGAATCAAAGTGTTTGGTCAAATCCCTGCAATAGTCCTGAAATTCGGCCCTGCAATTTGCCCAGAAAATCATCCTTGCCACACGTGTGAGAGAGAAGATCTGCCCAATAGCTCTACGAACTAATGAGAGGAGAGAGAAGAAAAAGTGTGTGTGATGATGCCAAATGAAGTGAGAGTTCATTTATATTTATACAAGTTGAGGGTGAAGTGACATGTCTCTTAGGCTTCATGAGCCTACATGATGATGTGGTCTACCTAAACAAATTGCATATGTGTGGGCATAAATTCAAAAACACACTTTTGCTTGTCCAAATTAGATGATCTTTAGATAAATTTTGGTCATCTCGAAAAGAGGAATTCAATGCAATCATCATCTCCATCAAATGAGTTGTCTAAAATGGAATTTGGCCCTAGTTGTCAATTTCAACACTCCCTCTCAACTAGGGAGAATTCCATTTGCCAATCCATCCATCATCATCGATCATCATGCTATCCTGTCGTCATGTACCATCTTTGTATCTCATCTCATCTCTGCTTTGCTAAACATTGATATGAATAATGAGGAAGAATCAATCGAGAGCGAGTCACAAGACCTTACCACTCTCCATTGACAAAAGTCAGCCCAGAGGTAGAACCTCAATCAGACATGATCCCCGATCAAGTTGTGGGCATCCTAGACATAGGGAGTACGACAGTACACGATGCATCCATTGGCAGTACTATGGTACCTATCCACTTTTCCCAACTCATTGGCTAGATGAGAGGTACTTCCCATGAGTCTCAGACTACATGGGTAGGATGTATGTTGGGGCATCCGCTGGAGAAGGTGAACCACTCATCATGCTCATATGCCATAGGAGAAGGTGAACCACTCATCCTATGCATATATCATCAATCGTAGGGGAAGGTGAACCACTCACCCTACACACATCTGTCATCAATCATAGGGGAAGGTGAACCACTCACTCTACACACATGTCAACCATCATGGGGTATCATAGGGGAAGGTGAACCACTCACCCTGTACACAACGCGCCAATAGGGGAAGGTGAATTGCTCACCCTATGGTCGCTCATAGCTCGAAGAAGTACCCCAAGCCCCTAGGAGCTCCCAGAGCTCAATGTTCAACTCAAGCGGGACCCTCATGGGAGGGTCTTTTTGCGACTCCAAGTCTCTCTCAGAATGCTAATAATTTGACCTTCCCTAAGGGCTTTGTGAGGATGTCTGCGACCCGCTCATCAATTTTGATGTGTTGGAGCCTTATTGCTCTCCGCTGTACCATATCCCGAATAAAGTGGTAATTGATATCAATGTGCTTGGAGTGGTCGTGGAACATGAGATTCTCTGAAAGGCAAATCCCACTCTGGTTGTCGCAGAAGATCACGATGGTATCCAATACGTGCTCAAATAGCTTACTAAAGAGCTTCCTCAACCAAATAGCCTCACAAGAGGGCATACTAGCTGTAATGTATTTGACCTTGACGGTGCTTAGAGCAACCTATTTCTACTTCCTGCTCATCTAAGAAATTGAAGCAAACCTCAATGAGAAGCAACATCTAGACATGCTTTTTCGATCCACCACACTGCCAGCCCAGTCAACATCCAGTATACCTATGTAGCCTCAAATTCCCGGCAATGTATCTCAGTCCATAGTTGATTGTGCCACGAAGATATCTCAAGAGATTCTTAGTAGCAATCCAATGTATGTGATGAGGCTCGACCATAAATTGACTTAACGTATTCAACAAGAAGCATATGTTCGAATGGGAGTTTACCAAGAACATCAGGGTACTCACAAGTTGTGTATATTCGAAAGCGTTTGCCAATTCGGGCTTAGCAGCACTACCACGTAGCTTCTTGAAGTTGAGTTCCATCGGAGTAGACACATACTTGCAATCCACCATCCCACATTTCTCAAGCAACTTCACAATGTATTTTCCTTGAGAAAGTAAAATCTCACTTGGCTTTTGCCAGACCTTTAGGCCTAGGAAGTAGTGCATTAGTCCTAGGTCCTTCATCTCGAACTCGGAAGCCAATTCTCTCTTGCATTGATAAACAAGAGGGCCTGCACCTGTCAGAAAGAGATCATCTACATAAAAGACCAAAATGAGAGGCATGTCCTTTTCAACCTTGAAGTATAGGTTAGGATCAACATCGCTCTTGGTAAATTCCAGCTTCATAAGGTAGCTATCAATCCTTTCATACCAAGTGCTACATAGATTCTTGTACGCTTGATTTTTTAAATTTTAAATAATTGGAAATACAACATAATTTATATGTATATTAAATATTTTTATTAATATCACTGAATGAATGCCTTTACATGGCCATGGCAGTTCTCCTTATATAGGCGTTGACTAGCCATACCAGCGTAGAGAGGCATGTCTTTTGACTAATGCCTCTTCAAACTTAATTAAGTAGCTTAGTGTTAATCTATATCTAAATTATTAATTTGTTAATATTTTAATACTTAACTATTTAATTTAACCCTATATATATAGTTATGAATATTTAATTGATAACACCAAGCCCTAGGGGCTTGCTTAAACCCATAGAGGGCTTTCTTCAACCTGCATATGCGTGTCCTTCAATCTTGTACTTCGAACCCCTGAGATTGTTTCAAGTAGACTTCCTCCTTAAGCGAGCCATGCAAGAAAGCAATTTTAACGTCCATTTGATGTAGGCTCCATCCTTGAGTGGCATCAAGAGCAATAATAGGTCGGATAGTGGTATATTGGGCAACTGGTGCAAATATCTCGTCATAGTCCATTCCTTCCTTTTGAGAGAAGCCTCGTGCAATGAACGCGGCCTTATACTTTTTAGCACTCCTGTAAGCTCCATGTTTTATTTTGGAAAGCCATTTAGAGGTTACCACAGACTTGTCCTTGGGTTTAGGCACCACGTTCCAGACATCATTCTTCATGACAGATTCATATTCCTCATTCATTGCATCCTTCCAGACTTGGTGATTTACGATTTCTTTGAACAAACATGGCTCAGTTTGAATAATAGTACTCATAGCATCTAAATACCCTTGATACTTGTTTGGCTTCTTACTTTCACGAATGTCTCCCTTGGAGCAGTGTGTCTTTCAACATCTTCGAGTGTCTTTGAGCCACAAAGGTCTTTTCCTTGAGGTAGAGGGATCACTAGGAGGTGGATCAATGGGATCCATCGGGCCTTCAACATCGAGCATAGGCTCATTTGTCGGAGGTTCATCTCGCGTTTCTGCAACATCATCATTATCCTTCCTTGGAATGGGGAGATCTTTGGCTTTCCCAAGGGTAGTGTCTTCATCAAAGGTGACATCATGGCTTACTTCCACATCTCTTTGACCAGGCACATAGATTCTATATGCCTTTGAATTTTCACTATAGCCAAAAGATATACCTTGTAGGGTGATTTAATTGTATGTTAAATCCTTGTCATTTAATTTGTCAACCCTGGGGTTTCGTAAACTTAGAAGCAAACCAAAATATATGGGATCTCAGATGAAACTGTTGTAGGAAGTTTGTTTAGAATGGAAGTGCATATCACAAATCTAAACTATTTTGAAAAGAAAAGATTCAGATCTATTTTATGAAAGCATATAAATGATTGGTCAATGAGATTAGTCTATTTTAGATGACAGAACCATTTGAACACTTCATCCTTCTTCTTCAAGAAATAGATCCATGTTTTGTGAGAGAAGTCATCCACAAAAATTGCGTAGTATAAGTATCCTCCCAATGATGTTACGAGCAACATATCAGATAGGTTAGAATGGACCAATTGAAGAATATCGGTAGTTTGGCTTTCACTTGAAGGGAATGGTCCCCTTGTAAGTTTCCCAGCTGCACAACTTGACAAACTCCTTCATGATTCATGTTGAACTCGAGCATACCTGTGACTATCTTTGTAATGAAGGTGGGCAAATCTCTGGTGCCATAATTCAGATTGAAGAAGTATTGCAAGTCAAGGCTCCCAAAGGACTTCCTCCAACTTGATAGAGACCATCAACCTTAAATCCAAGAGCGAATGCATCTTTAGGGTTTCTTTGCCAAATATGTACCTTTCCATCAATGAATGCTACCTTGAAGCCTTTATCTTTCATCGCATAAGTAAATACCAGATTTTTCTTCAAATCAGACACAAAAAATACTTCTTGTAGATGAATGGTTTGACCTTGATTGAAGTGAAGAGTGACAATACCTATCCCTTTCACAGGGTAGGTGGCATTATCTCCAAGTATGATCTCCAAACTAATCTTCTTTTCAATCAAATTTGAGAGGGTGTCTTTGTACCCAGTGAAGTGCCTTGAGGCTCCACTATCAATCAACTAATGATCCAAAGTATTCAGAGGAGAAGCAGTAAGAGCAAAAATATGATAAAACTCATTTTGTTTTTCTACAACATTACTTTCCTCATACCTGGAATTTCTCATCCTTTTGGGAGGTCGACCATTTCCATATTGAGCAGCGAGAGCATTCCTTTTTCCTTTATTGTTGACCTGTTGTTCCTTTGATTGCCATTGCCTTTGAAATTGTTGTTGTTGTTGTTGTCGTCATCCCTTGGAGAATTCTTCTTGTGAGGACACTCTCTAGCATAGTGGCCGAACTTGTTGGAATTGTAGCACCTTCCTTTCCTTCCTTCTTTGAATCCCTGCTTGAACCCTTGACCTTGTTTTCCTTGGACCAACATTATTTTTCTTCTTTGCATGAGCAGAGAAAGCAATAGGTTAATTTCCATTTGAAGGCTTGTCTCTTTCCATCATCCTCGCTCTTCTTGAGTGCATCTAGCCAATAATTCATCAAAACTAGGAATCTTGTCATTGTTAAGAATGGCGGTGTTAAACACATCCCATTCTCTTGAAAGACCTCCAAGTGCAATGAGAGTGAGCTCCCTGTCAGCAATAACTTCTCTAATAGATAGTAGGTCATTCTTGATTTGGTTTATTCTCATAAAGTAGGATTTGATAGACTCCCCTCTATCCATCTTGATGTCCTTCGACTTGTTCTTGAGAAAGACGTTTGATTTGCATTGTTTACTTTGAACAACCCAACCAGCTTATCATACATCTTCTTAATGTTCCCAAATAAAAAATATAGGCAACCAAATGCTTTTGAATGGAGTCTATGATAATTCTTTTAGCTTTGACCTCACCTTTCTTGTACTTCGTCTTTGTAGCAGCTGGTGCATTTGAAGGAGGCTCCACCACTCTTCCCTACACATATTCCATGGCATCATGCTCTTCCAAAGTCAAATCCAAAGTCATCTTCCATGCATGATAGTCCGATTTGTCCTTGAGCTTATCCTCAGATTTGAAGTAAGATGTAGAAGCCATTGAGGCTTGTCCTTGACCAACAAATCTCTCTTAGTGATTGCTTTTCTCTCTCTTGCTTGGGCTTTGTCTTCACTTGGACTCTGATACCATGTTAATTTTAGTTAACAATGGTATGTTCTATGGTTAGCACAATTACTTCAATATTCCTTTAGCAGCCTAATGACAATTTCCAATAGCAATCACATTAACCATAAATCACATTGACAGTAACTGTAGATAGAACATAAAATAAAATGCAGAAGACAAGCCAAGACAAGAGGACACGAGATTTGGCGGTTGCTAGGGAAAAACCCCAATGTGAGGAAAACCCTTTGATCTATTCTTCTTATTATTATATCAAATGTTCAACAGAGAGAGAGAGAGAGTACAAAAAGTCAAAGTTGACTTGCCAAATCAAAGTCAAAACAACCCTGTCAAATCTGCAGTCAACTGCAGTCAAATTCAACCCTAACTAGAAAGTCAAAGATGGTCAACGCAACAGGAAAACTTCCCCTTTGAAGCTCGGTCAAAGGCAGTCAAACTTGCCTCTTTAACTAGTCAAATAATAGTCAAAATAGTTCACAAAACAATAGTCAAACTTGGTCAACTAAAGTCAATTTCTGCGGTCTAACAGGGCTGCAGTCAACACAAGTCAAAATGCTTAGAATTTCTCGATTTATGTGCCAATCTGTACGGCTTGCCAAAAACAAAATTTTCCCACAAAAATTGCAGTCAAATGTTGAGTCAAAGTGTTTGGTCAACATTGGTCAAACCCTTGCAACAGTCCTGAAAATTGGCTTTGCAATTTGCCCAGAAATCGTCCTCCTTGCCACACGTGTGAGAGAGAAGATCTGTCCAATAGCTGTACTAACCAATGAGAGAAGGAGAGAGAAGAAAAAGTGTGTGATGATGCCAAATGAGGTGAGAGGTCACTTATAGTTATACAAGTCGTTGAGTGTGAAGTGACATGTCTCTTGGGCTTCATGAGCCTACATGATGATGTGGTCGCCCTGAACAAATTGCACATGTGTGGGCATAAATTCAAAAACACACTTTTGCTTGTCCAAATTATATGATCTTTAGATCAATTTTGGTCCTCTCGAAAAGAGGAATTCAATGCAACCATCATCTGCATCAAATGAGTTGTCTAAAGTGGAATTTGGCCCTAGTTGCTAATTTTAACAACTTTGGACATAGTTTCCATGAACATGAACCATTAAGGCATTATTAGCATGTTGCTTCTAACTGCGAGTTTATCGGCCTGAGGAAACATCACCAACAATAGATCCAACAACTCAAATTGTTTTAGTAGCCTATTGTGGTAAACAAGGAGTTGGTGAATTGTCATTTGCTTTAGAAAGTCGATCAAGAGAGGTTACAATTTTAGTTGGAGATGACCATTGGTGGGTCGACGTAGTCGACGGAGCGGTTGAAACAGTGAGAAAAGGGACAATCTATCCATTATCTTCAACGACAACAAAGGGATCATTGTACAATTGTCCATAAGAATTCAACACATAATGCTAGAAGACCTCATCTAATATCACATTTCTCTTGATAATGATTTTTTTCTTTGATAGGATCGAACAATTGATAGTTTTTTGATTCTTTAGAGTATCCCATCATGATGCAAGTATGACTCTTTGCATCACATTTGTTTCTGCAATCATTGGCAATATGGGCCCAAGCGATAGATCCGAAAAATTTGAGGTGATTGATTATGGGCTTCTTGCCATCTCATTGTTCCATCTCCATTCTCTTTAGCATTCTGATCAAGGCATTCTTGCTTGCTTCCTCTCTCCTTTTGAATCAACCTCCTCTTTCCCTTGAATAAGTGCATTTGATGCTTACCACCAAGCTTTCCTTAATCAAATAACCTTTGTTGGTGCTTGATCAATAAATCACAGTGTAAAAGGTGCAATCCTTACCATCTTCCTTTCATGATCTTCAATTGGTGCAAAAATGAGAAATAGAACACATCATAAAGTGTTTTTAGTTTCACCAGGACTAGTTCAATGAGCTATCCATCTTTCTTCGATTTTTTTTCCAACTTCAGCTCCTTAACACAAGCAAAATAGTCCTCAATCCTTTCAAAGGAATGTGGATCAAGAGAGGTCAACTTTTTCTCTAACTACATGACTTGACTTTTTTCTATTTTGTCAAATAGTGTCCTTAGTATTGAAGTTGTAACTAGGTTTGGTCTTCATAATATAAATTTATCATTGATGTATTTATTATATTTATATTTTTGTCAAAGCATGTTCTTCATGCTTAGAGTAAAAAAGAGTCAAAAATAATTTATTACGAGTCAAAAGAAAAATTATTTGAGTCATGTCCTATTTGGACAATTGTATGAAAAAGAAATTTGAATACTATTTTGAGTCACTAGTCCACAAGATGACCAAGCTGACCCTTGGACAAGTCAGCCTGGGCCTCCAAGGTGACACTTATTCGACCCTCCTAGACAACTATATATAAGAGTCAGTTTGACCTACTTGGGGTATAGTCACACATCATCACAAGAAGCATTTTTTGAACCTAGTGAAGGAGAGAAGAAGCCGAGTCAAAGGAGAGAAAAGGTAGGTCAAAACTAGAATAACATTCCCTTTGTTGGTTGAATCTTTGACTACTGTAGTTCGCACGTGTGGAGGTCTGTTTTTTGTGAAAGAGGCCAAAATTCTGAGGTATTTGCAGGTCAAATTTCGAACCCTTGTTGCAGGTTCGAATTTCAAAACGTTAACTAGATTTGGAGTAGTTTGACCATTGTTGACTTTGACTTTGGAGGTGATTTGGAGGAGGGTTGGACTTGGTACCTTGATGGCAGTTTGGTCTTGGTCTTGGTCTTGTCCTTGGTCTTGGATATCTCTCATTTTAATCTGATTCTATAAGAGAAGGGTTGTTGGGTTTTCCCCTTGTGGGTTTTGCCTTGGCTACTAGTCTAAGTTTGGTGTCTCTTGTCCTTTTGTAATTTCTATATTTTCCTGAAAGATTGAACATTTGTATAATAGCTTGATGAAAGAGACATAAGAAGTAATAAGAAGACATCTAATATTCACAAGTAATTATCAAGAAGAGAAATTAGGTGTTAGACTTCATTACACTTGGTTTCTCAACATGGTGTCAGAGCTAAGGTGAAGGAACAAAGCTTGAAGATCACAATCTGTTGGCATATTTGAAGACAGCCTGGTAGCAACTATCTCTCACTATCAAAGCTAAGGAAGGAAGCTTGAAGATCACTCTCTTGAAGACATCATTATAGCAACTCTCACTCACTTGAAGACACCCTTGAAGGTATTCTTATAGCAGATTTCTCTCTCACTTTCAAGTAAGTACTCTTCTATTCTCTATGTCTAATACTTCCAATCAAATGACATCTATCTGCAAAGAAGGCAACAAGCTTGATGCTCGGAAGAAGAGGATTGATCTAGTCCTTAAAGAAAATGAAGTCATGCAATTTGTTGAAGGCAATGTTCCTCTACCAGATAAAAACAATGCTCAAGAAGTGGCCAAATACAATAAGGGAGAAATTAGAGCTCAAAGGATTCTCTTTGAGTCCATCAAAGACCATCTCATTTCTTTTGTTTCAGATTTGTCTACATCCAAGGAAGTCTATGACACATTGGTGAAATTATACTCCATCAACACAACCAGTCAAAAGATATCTCTAAGCAATCAACTTTATGGAACAAGGATGTCAAAAGAAGAGAACATAGCTTCATGCTTTATGAAGATATCAAAAATCAAAGATCAACTTCAAGGGCTTGGTGAAACTATATCTGACTCTGAATTGATCACTTTTGTAATTGATGCTTTACCTCTAGTTTGGGACGGTTTTGCAGGAGGCATCTATGCTAGAAAGGAAATTTCGTCCTTTGAAGAATTATGGGCTTCATGTGTTCTAGAGGAATCAAGATTGAAGGCTAAAAATGAAACTCAACCTAATAATGAAAACTCTCAAACTTCTGTAGCTAGATTAAGAAAGAGGTTTGGAAAGTTTGGATCTCAACACAAAAATAATGCCAACAAGTCCCATAGAAATAAGGATATGTCCAAAGTTCAATGCTACGGTTGTCATGAATATGGACATTTGAAGAGAGACTGTCCCAAGAACCCTAAGAATAATAAGAGGAAGGAAAGACATGAAGCATTAAAACTAAAGATGAAGAAGCTCCGAAGAAACCTAAGGTTGAAGACAACAAGGATCTCTACTATTAACGATAATGAAGAATATGACAGGTGTATGTAGCTCTACAATCTACTTTTGTACGGGGTTCGCAGTCAAGTTTGATTTCTATTTCTTGTTTATAAAATGGCAGATAGAATAGCATGTATTGATGGCAAGACAATTATATAATCTATGGGGCAAAGCATAGAATATTATTGGGATTTGTGAATTGTAGGTCCTTTTTAAAGAGATTGAATTTAAGAGGGAGCTCATAGTCATCTATAATAAAGTAGCTGAAAGAGAGAATCGATTCATTGAAGTATCTGCCAAAGTTCTTATGAAGGAAAACCTCCTTGAATATTGTCTACATAGAATCCATCACAGAATTCTAGAAGAAATATTCAGGTGCATAAGAAGAAGACCAAAAATGTTCCCACATAATGTAGAAAGACTCGTATTTCATCATGCAGATACAGAGGAAGCTAACTTTTTCTCTAAGAAGTAAGGAAGCTAACAGGATAGCAGTCAAAACTTTGAAAGGGTAGAGTAGTAAGTCTATTAATAGAAGTCAACATCTAGCTTGTAGCATGTTAGAGATTCTTCCAGCCAGAAAGAATTAACATTCACTTCAAATTCAGTGAAGCAGATTTGACCTTATACATCATAGAATGAGCCAGTGACACGACAATGACTAGTGCAAAGCATGTCAAAAAGCAAACTTTTCTTATTTTGCTAGACTTTGACAAGTAGATAGAACAATTGGAAGGACATAGCAAAGCATATTCTATAGGAGGGGCAGACAGTTTGAAGTATGCATTATAGAAGTCAACACTTAGCTTTAGATGACAACGTGGAAGCAAGTCTCAAAGAAGTTCATAATAAGACAATTGCCTCAGCTGGAAAGGTTACTCTTGATTCTTGAAAGGCAAGAAAAAAGAGTCCTGATTAAGGAAGACCTCATACCTTGGAATCAAATTGAATAATCCAAGAAGAACTCATGAGTTAGAGGTATTATTTTCAGAGGGAGTTGAAAGCTGAATATGACATATCTTGAATGGATACACTACTACGTGAGTTTTGGCAAGAAAAGCTTGTGACTAAAATCCTCCAGAAGGTAGGAGGACAAAGCATAGACCTATGACAACACCATTTAGCAGAAGTTGGAGAGTTCTGATATTGTTTATCCATCATTGTACTAGTAACTGATTGGTTCCATGATACATTTGATTGAAGGACACATTGATTGGGTTGGCAGTGTTGATGATGAGTAGAGTTACTACTGATGGTTGGTTCTACTTGGGATTTGGTATGATTTCTTGGTAAAGCATGAAGCAAGACTCTATTGCACTACGAAGGAAGAAGATATGGAAGCTTGTACAATTAGCTATGAAGCAGTTTGGCTCCATAAATGTTCGATGACATGTTGGATTTGACCATATTGATCAAAGATGTGTGAAGATTGTTAGAGAACCCAGAAGGCCGAAGCACATTATTATTCATGACATGATGCAAGAGTAGCCGTGAAGCTATAGTATATCTTCACTGACGAACATGTAGCGGATGTTTTGATAAAGGCCCTTCCTAAGGGAAAGCATGAGTATTTTTGAGACAAGCTTGGGCTTGTGGATATCTCCTCCCATATTGAGAGGGGCTGAGGATGTCACCTTGTTCTCCATGTGTCATGTACTATGGCCAGGAGTAAAATCCATAAGTCAAGTACATGAACACGGATAAGGAGAATGGTAAATTGGATAAGCATCATGGACCGACATTCTTGAGACACAGATTGTGACCAGGACTGACAACCGTAAATCAAGTACTTTGATCTGGTATAAGAATGGTCTGAAGGATCGACATTTCCTTGTGTCAAGTATTGTGACAACAGATTAGGAAATGGTCCTGTGGAGTACACACTTTGGTGAACCTAGGTGGAGTATGTGCCTCGGAGAGGTGGTTGTAGTGTCCTATTGAATTCCTCCCAACATTGTGCTCTGATCTAGTGGAGAGATAGAGCTTACTTGTCAAGGCTTTGGTAGTTTGACAATGCTGGTCATAATGGTGTTTATAATGATGCTTATTGTTAAAATTGGCAACTAGGGCCAAACTCCATGTGGGTCATCTTATTAATGGAAGCTGATATTTTTTCTTGGATCCGTCTCATCGAGAGGTGTAGGATTGATTTAAAGATCATGCGATTTCGATAAGTATTCATGGAGATATGAATTTATTTGTGTTATGGGACAATTCGTCAAGGTCGGCCAGCAACCAAATAAACCCCACTTGTGCTCAACGTTTTAGTATAAATAGAGGTGGCCTTCAAGTCGTTTCAAAACACTTGGGATCTCTTCCTCTCTACTTGCCTTTGGGTTTTAGTAGGAGGAGAGATCCTAAGGGATAGCGCTACCCTAATCTAGAGGGCAAAAGCCAAAACAACTGGAACTGTCGAGAACTGTCGGAACTGCCATGAAAGCTGACGCAGAGGGCAGAAGCTGAAACTGTCAGGAACAACCGGAGTTGCCGGGAATTGCCGGAACTACTGGGAAAGATGACACAAAGGGTAGAAGCAGGAACTGCCGGGAACAACCAGAACTGCTGGGAGCTACTGGAACAGCCAGGAAAGCTAACACAGAGGGTAGAAGCCAGAACTACTGGAACTGTTGGGAACTGCCGGGAAAGTTGAAGCAGAGGGCAGAAGCTGGAATTGTCGGGAACATTTGGAACTGTCGAGAACTACTGGGAAAGCTGATGCAAAGGGCAGAAGCCGGAACTGCCAGGAAAGCTGACGCCGAGGGCAGAAAATGCTGAAGCAGTCCCTAGAGGCTGACACTGGGGTTTTTCGTGGGGCAGATTGGAGCTGAGGCTCTGCCAGAGTGTTTATTCGGGATTTCATCTGGAGCATCTGTCTCCGAAGGAGAGCAGTAGGCAAGGGACAACTAACTAACATTGGGATAGTTGTATGGTACTTAGCAGCAAGTACACCAAGCATGCAATGTTACAACAAGCATGCAAGGGACAACAAACTAATATTGGGACAACAACATGATACTTAGTGCAACAAGCATGTATTGGTACAACTAGCATGCAAGGGACAATTAGCATGCAACAACAAGCATGCTAAGGACAACAAGCATGCTAGGGACAACAAGAAAGCAAGTGACAACAAGCAAGCAAGGAGCAATCGACACATAGGTCAGTATGGCAACATGGTGCAACAATGGCACATAATGCAGTATAGTGATGGGTACAATCATGATTAATGAAGCATGATGAGATGCAACATAGTGATGATGGTGCAGCATGATGATGAAATGCAACACAACGATAGGTGAAGGAGTCACCTTGGAGTATCAGTTGAAGCAGTGTGTCTTCAACTTATCTCATGTATCATCTTCTTAGAGATGATCTATGCTATTATCTAGATAAGTCAAAGTGTTGACTTCTGTTGTAAACGTACTATCTCTCTCTCTCTCTGCTGAACTATTGAAGAACATATAAGAAGAATTGATCAAGGGTTTCCCCACGTTGGGGTTTGTCCCTGGCTAGCGCCACATTTTGTGTCCTCTTGTCTTGGCTTGTCTTCTGTGATTTATGTTTATGTTCTATTTGTAGTTTACTTTAATGTTGATGTGATTGCTAATCTAGAAAAGATATTGAGCTAACTGTGAAAATTGAAATAAATTGCTCTAAGCATAGAACATACCTAAAATTAACACTTATTAATCTGGATCCTTTCTTATATGAATATATCAACTTGAGCCCTATGAGTCATTATCAATACCTCCCTAGTTAAGAGGGAGTGTTGAAGTTGTAACTAGGTTTGATTTTCATAATGTATATTTATCATTGATGTATTTATTATATTTATATTTTTGTTAAAGCATGTTCATGCTTAGAGTAAAAAAGAGTCAAAAAGAATTTATTATGAGTCAAAAGAAAAATTATTTGAGTCATGCCCCATTTGGACATTTGTAAGAAAAATAAATTTGAATTTTATTTTGAGTCACTAGTCCACAAGATGACCAAGTCAGTCCTCCTTGGAGAAGTCGGATTGGGCCTCCAAGGTGACACCTATTCAACCCTCCTGGACAACTATATATAAGAGACAATTCGACCTACTTGGGGTATACTCACACATCATCACAAGAAGCATTTTTTGAACCTAGCGAAGGAGAGAAGAGGTCGAGCTAAAGGAGAGAAGGCAGGTCAAAATTAGAAGAATATTCCCTTTGTTGACCGAATCTTTGACTACTGCGGTTCACACATATGGAGGTCTGATTTTTTGTGAAAGAGATCGAAACTCTGAGGTAGTTGCAGGTTGAATTTCGGCCCCTTGTTGTAGGTCCAAATTTCAGAACGTTGACATGATTTGGAGCAGTTTGACCATTGTTGACTTTGACTTTGGATGTGACTTGGAGGAGGGTTGGACCTAGTATATTGATGGCAGTTTAGTTTTGGTCTTGGTCTTAGATATCTCTCATTTTTATCTGATTCTATAAGAGAAGGATTGTTTGGTTTTCCCCTTGTGGGTCTTGCCCTAGATGCTATACTAACTTTGGTGTACCTTGTCTTTGTGATCTCTATATTTTCCTGAAAGGTTGAACATTTGTATAATTTCTTGATGAAGAAGACATAAGAAGACATCTAATATTCACAAGTAATTATCAAGATAAATTAGGTGTTAAACTTCATTGCACTTGGTTTCTCAACATTTAGCTTCTTCCAGACCTCATGAGGACGATCAATCCTGATCGTATGAAAACATATTTTAAGCAATATAGCTTGTAATGACCCTTACTACCTCATCTTTCTGTCCATTGATGACAAACTTCGTTTTGTCATCCTTCAGATCTAGAATAACGGTCTTTGTATATTGCAAGAGCCCTTTTCTCTTTAGTAGGCTTTCCATGTCTAGTTTCCAAACAACATAATTTTGTCCATTTAAAATGATTGGATCAATATTGGAAGCCATCGTCAAAATTCTAATAGATTTGAATTGTTCAAATAGGTTTTGGTTAACAAATCAATCAACCTAGAGTCAATCACTACGATCCAACTTTGCATGGATTAAAGACAATAAGGCGAGGTCAAAACCTATAGCTCTAGTAATGTTACCCACCATTTTGTGGGTGATATCCCTAGGAGAATTTTTTTCTTCAAGATGGTCCTCAGCCAATAGCTAACAACCCCTTGCAGCCACCAACTAGCTCGTTGTGCCACTTCTTCGCCACCTAAGCCAACCATATAGTCCCTTACCCGTTTGTTGTGATTGTATATTTGAAGGTGGGCCTCCCAAACCTAAAGGTATGCCTTGTCATTTGGCAATTGAGTATTGTAGTTTGCTTATCATGGACACTTCTGGGCATGGATTAATGGGGGGATTCAACGGAAAGAATGGGCTAGGTTTGTGCTCTTGTACCCTAGACCCCTTTTTGGATATTAACCTTGGATTCTTTTCCTGTGGGATCTCTTTTACTGATCATTTGGCTTTAGGGATGGTATTAAATGGGAAACCCTGATTTTGGTCATGTGGTCCCGCTCCCTCATCCGCATATATTACCCCCCTTTCCACTCATTATTACCCCATTCATCATTTCTCCCACCTAGGTCCACATTCCTTCACTGGGTCCACATAAGGCTAGCTCTCCCCTTCCCCTTGCCCACACTTTCGGTTAGGCTTGGAATGATGCCCCAGAGGTTGATGTAGCTAAAAAGAAAAGTAAAAGCACAATTGGCCACATTCAACGGGAAAATGTACCGCAAAATGCAAAAGATGTCTGGGACAAACACATTTAGCATGTGGGAAAAAGCCAATGCATGAGCTCTACCCCATCATCATGGCCATCACCCTGGTTCCTATAGGTTCTATGAGCCTCCTTCATCATATAGGAACCCATGATTGTCCCAACCCCTGGTGGGCAATGAACTGTCTTACCTTAAAATGGGGTATCCATTGCTATATCTCACACATCATGTTCTTACCCCTTGAGCTTTGAGAAGTTAATTAAAGTAAAATCATAAAGGACAAAAGGCATATAAAGAAGGGTGGAAAAATCAAGGTCGGGGCACCTCATGTATCATGATTGCTCATTCCTATACATGATATACCCAAGTGTGTGGGCTTCCCTCTTACTAGCTACCCTTGTGCCCCAACATGTGGCCCAGGGCTGCCCTTTTCATTCCTTACTCCATTCATCTTTTATCACATGCCACCACTTTTTAAAGGATGTACCTTGCACATATTATCCCCTTTAGAAGTAGAAATCACCTAATGGGATACTTGGTTAACCCCATTTGGAGCTTGGATACATTAGCACATGCCAAAGCCTGTTATGGAAGGGCATGCCATTATGAAGTCCCCAATTGTGGTCCATGGTTTGTAAGCTCTTTTACTCGACTTCCTTGATGACTTGTTGTACTAGAAGGCTAGGGGCCACATTGGATCTTATGCAGGATTGCAGGTGGTCTCCATCTTGGGTTTGGTCTCCCTATACCGTATATGAGGTCCTAACCCTCTAGAGGGCTACATTGACACATGTAGGGTTTGTTTTGAGAGCCACAGGTCTCCACAATAGTAGACAACACTCCATGGATCCCTAGAGATGTTCAGAGATTGCTTGAGGTTCACCTACTGGACGAAGAAGATGTGCTTGGTTCACCTTTGCCCAGCCAGTCCCACAGATGTACCATGCACTTGGCAGATGACCCAAGACTTGTATGTTGATGTGGCATCACTTACACCATCATCGAAGCCCTTACAGATGCTCTACAAGCATCTTTGAATTACTTGGAAACCCATGAGGCCACTTGTGTGCCCTCACAGGGTTGGGAGCGCCATAGGTTTACTATGTGGAGAACAAGGGACCAACCCCTTGTCCATTACTTTTGGAAGTCCAACTCATCATTTTGGCACGTATGGACTTCATCAGGCTCTCTTAGAGAGCCTAATGACATGCATTATTGATTATTCGACATCTTGGGAGGCTTATTATTTTATTTATGAGCTAGTTTGGTGGGCTTGTCACCAATAGATAGTTAGTTGCACATTATTTTAGTTGATCGACTAATGTAAGCTCAAATTAGGTAATTTGAACTCCTAATGAGTGTATAAATAGGAGAAACATGAATTCATTTGTATCATCACTTTGGATTGGATCATTCTTTTCTCTTGAGAATTTCACACTTTTTCTTGGAGGATGAATTGGAGCATGGATGAATTTTTATATTTGGATTGGAGTATCTTATCTTGGAGCTTCTTTATTGTCAAATTGTTGATGGTTGGATATGTTCTCTTACATATAAGTACACATTTAATGCTATTCTTGTTTTACTTTGTCATATGCATTGAATGGGATTTTCGCTATACTAGGGCTAATTGCTACATTGCATAATTGTGAATTGTGGAATTATTGTTTCTATAAAGCATCTCTGAATGTATGGGCCATGTATGTTGAATGAAATCGCCTAGGGATAATTCTATCATTGAATTTATCTTGATAAGCCATCTCTTTTTGCAAAGTGAAGTATAAAAGCTTTGAGGTCACTTCTTCTTGCCCTAAAGGCCAAGCGAAGTAGTCCTTAAGGCCTCCTTGACTGAAATACGAAGTCCTTTCTCATCATTCTCCTAGACTCCATTCTCCCCAAGGGATTAAGCACTGCTTTACCAATAGGTGATCACTCAAAGAACATTTTTCTCCACCTTTCCCTTTCTCTTCTAGGTCTAGCCAAGTTGGGTCACCTAGGGCATCACTTTCCCGAAAAAATAGCCATAGAAAAAGTTCGATCTCCTAGCCTCTACTGCGCTGGTGTGTCTTTAAGGCCTCCAAATTTGAAGCCATTTCGACGGCGAGTTGTGAGATATCCCAAGCCCTAGCTTTGAGATCAAACTTTGCCCTGGTATTCCCTAGGCTAGCACCTCATAGGATCAATTTGACACCTTTAAGTGGAATTTCTTGTTTTGATTCTTTCCCCTTCCTTGTTTGGGTTAAGATCATCATTGGTTGCTAGATTTTCTCTCCTTAACCTAGGCTGGGTCCACTTGGTCTCGTGTGGTCCCATACCTTTGACGAGTCAATTCTTTAAGAACCATTCGGGAAGTCAAGTTTAATAAGGATTTTAGGGATTGGGAAACTCCTTTACAAGACATATTCCTCTAACCTAGCCCTCAAATATTCACCTCCTTATCCTAGAAGTCTTTGTACCTTGCTTGAAGAGCAAGTAAGCTCCATCCTTAACCTCCTTCTAGGAAAAGGATCATTAAGGTCATTTCACATCCATTTGTTGATTCATCCTTCTCAAGTGACTTCCATATACCGGGTCTCCTCCTATCGGTGAAAGTCTGTAAAGAGTAGGGAGTCTTAGCTGAGGTGACAGTGGCCTAAGTCTCCATCGTTGCCCTTGACTTAACAGTTGTCCTTTTAGGAGTCCCTTTTAGGCCCCTTGCTAGTTTGAGCGGTAACAGGTACCATGTTGGGGAATGAACCTGAACAGAGAACATATAGAAGAATTAAAAGAAACAAACAAAAGATTAATCACGCTCGAAGAGGATGGGTTGTGTCTAAAAACACCATTACACTGCTTAAGCACAACGTATTGTGATCAAAATATTATAATGCATGATAGTTGGATACTTCATCACCACAAGATTGATAAGATTTAGTTCGTATTCGACTGATAGGGTCCTTTATTTATAGTGTTTGAATCTAATCGACAACCTTGGATTATGGAAGAGTTGGTCCATAAACGAGCCTCAACAGTTCCAACCATTTCTGTGAAATCCATTATGTTTTTCAGCTAGTTGACTATTCTAGTCGACTCATCTTTCATTGACTAGTCAACTGTTTCAGTCGAATTGACCATTCGGTTTATCTCAACCACTTAGTCAATTGTATAGACATCTGCTTCACTAGGTTGACCACTTGATTCTAGTTGATCCCTCAATTGTTTGTCTCTTGTTCGTCGATCCTTCGATTGACTATCTCAAGAAGCTCCAAAGTTGTGATGAACCTATAAGACCTTAAGTTGTAACACTAATTAGTTGCAGTCGCTTACCTTTAGGAACATAAATCTTGTTTAGCTTGTAGAGTAACCTTTTATGGAGATGATAGTTAACTTTGATGTCACCATCTTTTGCATTGACTTTGGCCCTGTAGCCACAAAAATATCTCCTTGAAGTCCTCATCTTCTGTATATGCCTCTGTATGCATCATGGGTGAAGGGCACCATGTGCATCAAAGTTCCTAAAGCTGTGATTGTTGATGTGGGTGGCCTTGAAAGCAATTTGCCAACTTGTTTGTGCCACCCTTCTTGTACTTGTTGACTAAATGAAAGTGCTATAAGAGCTCCATCCACTTGTAGTGTCTAGTTTGTTGTAGCTTACTCTGGGTCTACATATGTTGTAGCGGCTAATGATTTATGTGGATGATGGTCTCCTTTCCCATCAGATAGTATTCCCACTTTTTGACAACTTGTACCAAAGCATAGAGCTTTTTTTGTGTGTGTGTAGAGAACTACCTCATAAAATATTTTGTAATGGTAGCATATAGGTCTTTCTCCTTGCATCAAGATTGCTCTCATGGTATACCCACTCAAATATATTTCTACTTTGAAGGGCTTTTGCAAGTTTGGTAATGACATAATTGGTGCTTGATTGATTTTCTTTTTCAACTCTCCAAAGGGCTTTGTTGACTCTTCCCCCACTAGAACTCTTGCCACTCGTTGTTATGGTGTGGAGTGGCACAACTGCTGCTGAAAATGAAGGTACAAATTTCTGCAGGTACTATGTTGCCATAATGAAACTCCTAACTCAAAGGCAATTTGTAGGTTTCAACCACTTCATGATGGCCTCCATCTTTGCAGGATCTATCTTAAGCTCCCCTCTGCCAATCACATAGCATAAATACACCAAAGATGCTGTAAAAACTCACATTTTTCGAGACTTTCCAATAGCTAGTGCTTCTTCAAAGTCTCTAGAACCTACATCAAGTGTGATGTGCTTTTTTTAGGTGGCACTGTAAACTAGTATATCATCTAAATAAATGATAACAAATGAATATAGATATGGGCGTAATACATCATTCATTAGTCACATAAACTTAGCTTGTGCATTACATAAACCAAATGGCATTACCAACCACTCATACAAGCCTTTCTTGGTTTTGGAGGCAATCTTCGAAGTGTTTTCTTCTTTGACTAGAACCTAGTGGTACCCCGATTTGAGGTCTAGCTTTGTGAAGTATTTTTCTTGTTGCCACCGATCTAACAAATCATTGATCATTGAGTGCGATCTTGTTTAACATTCTGTAGTTGATGCACATTCACCAAGTCCCATTCTTCTTTGGCACAATGATGATGGGAGACCCACAAGGTGAGGTAGTTGGTCGAATGATACCCCACTCTAACAACTGTTGCTTCACTTCATTTGCTTCTAGAATAAACTGTTTTTACAACCCAATATTTGGCAATAATTGGATCTCGTGTTCCACTTCCCTCTTGGGTGGTAACCCTTAAGGTTCTTGGAACACTCCCTTGTATGCTTGTGGTGACCCTTCCAGTTGTTGTTTTTGTTCCTTATTACACCTCGCTAGCGATGTATTTGACCTTATAGACTCGTCAATTGATCCAGGTGGATTTTCAGGGACACACACACAGGACAAGGGGGACTCAGGGATGCTCAAAAATCAAAGCCATCAGAATGACTTCGACCCATGACCAGATCGTAGATCTTGTCGTCTTGATCGTAGAGGTGCGAACAGTTCGTCAAATCGAGCTCGTATGCCAAAGATAGAGCTCTTCAAAGTTTGACACAACAGGGAAAAAAATGGGGCCCACAGTATGCCACATGGCATCCCAGTAAGCAAGTGGGACCCACATGGTAGCCACTAAACCATCGACACATGGCAAATTAGCATTTGCTCCTAGCCCTGCACAAAAAGACAATAATATATATATATATATATATATATTATAAATAATATTATATAAACTAAAAGTGAAAAAAGTAGATATATATATATTATATATACATGAAAATCAAAACCAATTAAAAACAAACTTAAAAAATAAACCAACGAGGATATCAAAAAAGGTTATAAATGGTTATAACAATAAACCAACATATATGCCAAAAAGGTGCAACATATGAAATTATGGCTTAACCAAAAGCCATACATAGTAAACCCAATCAACAAAGTTCCAAGGTTGATAACATATGGTCAAAGGTTAATGCATTAAAAATCAAAGCCATCAGAATGACTTCGACCCATGACCAGATCGTAGATCTTGTCGTCTTGATCGTAGAGGTGCGAACAGTTCGTCAAATCGAGCTCGTATGCCAAAGATAGAGCTCTTCAAAGTTTGACATAACAGGGAAAAAATGGGGCCCACAGTATGCCACATGGCATCCCAGTAAGCAAGTGGGACCCACATGGTAGCCACTAAACCATCGACACATGGCAAATTAGCATTTGCTCCTAGCCCTGCACAAAAAGACAATAATATATAATATATATTATATATATATTAAAATCTTATATAAAGTAAATGTTAATATTTATATATATATATATATATTATATATACATGAAAATCAAAACCAATTAAAAACAAACTTAAAAAATAAACCAACGAGGATATCAAAAAAGGTTATAAATGGTTATAACAATAAACCAACATATATGCCAAAAAGGTGCAACATATGAAATTATGGCTTAACCAAAAGCCATACATAGTAAACCCAATCAACAAAGTTCCAAGGTTGATAACATATGGTCAAAGGTTAATGCATTAAAGTTATGACAACCAAATCAATACGTGGAGGGATATGGTAAGCCACCATATGGTGGTTATAACAGAACTCCATGTAATGTAACGTATGGTTATGGTGACAACCCATAAACATCAATGTACCATGTAACTTCAAACGTACAACCCAAGTTAATACAACGTCCGTAGATTGGGGATGGGTGAGTGCGGTCCCGTGGGGTATGGGCCCATTCCCCAACCAAATTTAAATAAAAAAATATATTATGTATTATATGGCATATGGTTTGGTAAATAGTTATTGTAAAAATGGGTTTTTGGTAAATATAAACCATAACCACCTTATGGTTTGATTCGCCCAATATTATTTAAAACTCATTTTTTTACCATTTGGAGGAGGGAGATCAGTGGCACGGATTTCGAGGCAGAAGGTTGTGGGCACGCTTTTCGAGACAGTAAATTAATATTTTAATGCAGGAACCATGAATTTTGTAGGAGGGTAAATTTTTCAACTTCTCAGAAATTGACAAATTTTATATGGTTTTTACACCTCTCGTCGCCACGAACACAATGGTGCTGTTCGTTTCAACTTTCTTCATCAGAGGTCTGCATTTTTCAGTCATTTCCAGAATGCACGCGGAACCATGATTTCAGCAAAAACAGGCAGCGGAACCATGAGCCATGAAATTTTCCCAAGGAGGTAAAATTTCACTTTGTTAGAATATGGTCAAGTTTATACTTGTTTTTCATGGTTTTCTACAGGGATCCTAATGGTGAAATCAGATTTGACATCTGAGCAGCGAATTTTCAGCTCATCCTTGAAACAACATCTTTGAGAAATCTGAGAGAATCTAAAAGATTCCTTGAGCTCCGAATTTTCAAATTCTCAAAATTCAGATTTTGGATAGTTGTTTCAGCACTACTTGACTCCACAAATCTGATGGTGTATTCAGATTTGTCTTTCTCTCATTTCTTCTTTCAGTCACTTTTCTAAGTGCCAGTGCAGATGTTCATCTTCATGTGCGAATAGTCTTCTTGCGATCAATGTTTCAGCAAGCTTCAACACTTTGACAACCTTTGCTTCAGATGGCCCTTGGTTGTGAGGTATATGATTCGTCATGTTCATGTACTTCTTCTTTCTGCATTATGTTGTACAGATCCATGATTGATGATTGATGCAGGATTTTGTTATTTCATGTTGTCACGATTCCTTGCTTCATGTTATGTGGAATCTTTCTGTGATGTACTTTCTGTCATAACTTTTTATGTTAAGCTTTGAGATCCCTTGTTGTATGTTGTTGGAATACTCTTGTTGTCGTCATGCATGTGTTTTGATTTGACATCCCTTTTGTGCCATGTTGGCGGGATGCGCACCATGCTTGTTTTTTGTGTCAAACTGATAAGAGTCTTGTGATTGAGAGTTCTAGCTGTGGAACATCTCCTAGAGCCACTCCTGTGTGAGGGCATTCTTCCTTGTGTGATCAAGACATAACCTCTGTGTACATCATCTTTATTGACAACACATAATGCAACAACCTACACCATCTTGACATCGGGGCCAGGAGACGTAGTCCCTCCTGGACGAACTCCGTTATCAACGGCTTTTGTTTTCATGTGCTGATGATTATTATGTTCCTCTTCTTTACAGTCTGCAGTTGTATTTGTTAATGTTATTTTAAAAAGCAATTTTAACACATCACGAAAGTAAAAGGTCTTGGAAAGGTCCTTTTTCACACTCGGACCTGGATCATCAATAGACTAATTTTCTCTCAAGAAAAATAAAACATACTTTTCACTGGAACTGATTAGCTTCTTTTCTTGGTTGGCACTTACCAGGGAAATCTTGGAATTGCCTTTGTGCACGTTGATGATGAATGATATACCACTCTTGATGAGGTGATATTGGTTGGTTCTTTGCATTAAGATCATATCTCGCATATACATGTAGGGATTCCCAAACATGATTCCACATATATCAAGTGGTACTACATCCAATTTTACTTCATTAATATAATCATCACTTATTGCAAAAATTATTCTACATTTTTTTGTTACCTTGATCTTTGCATCCTTATTTAAATTTTACCATCCTAGTAGATTTGGGTTAAGATGATCGCAAACCTCCAATCCAAGTTTGTTGACTAGATAGACTATTATGAGATTAGCATGTGAACCTGAGTCAAATAGGGCATTGATCTTGGTCTTCTTGACTTGGATCTTAATATGAAATAGTTTGGCCATCTCTTTCTCTTCTTGGTGATAAAGGCTACTCAGATTCACCTCCTTTTGTACTGATGTGAAGACAATCTTCTGGTCCACATTAGAGCTGCTTTCAACTTGATTGCTCAAAATTGTCGCTAGAAGATTCTTTTTCTTCTCATCCTTATTGCAGTTCTTTGGATTTAGTTTTGGATGCAATTTCCAACACTTCTTCTTAGCATGAACATGAATGTTGCAATGATTGCTAGGATCCTTACATTGATGTGTAGTGGTTTTTGTCTTTTTATCCTCTTCGCCTTTCCACTTCATCTTCCCCTTCTTGGAAGCTTTTTGATGCTCTTTTTGCTTTGAACCCCTTGATTTCCCTTTTTTGGCCTATGCTTTCCAGATATTGTGCTTGTACACAAGCCTCTTACATTGTTCTTAACTTAACAACAACACCATAGACGGCTATGTAGACCACCCAAATATTGGAGGATTACATTTGGGCTCTTGGGAGAGATGCCTATTATGATGGCTTAGTGGTGTACTCCTGTACACTTTGTGGCTGCCTCTACTTGAGGTAGTGCTACTTGATCCATTGGTCCTCTACATACCCAATAGGGTAGAATTAGGTCTCTATAATGGTTTTGAAGTCCTCCCATTCAGTTATTGGGGGATCATCCTCTACCCTAAGTGTCTTCATATGGATTTCCCACTAGGTTAGAGCATGGCCTTTTTACTCCTGTATGGAAAATGATATTTTCTACTCCTCATCTATATGGCAAACACTAAAATACACCATTAATTGTTACAACCATTGATTTAGTTCTAAGGCATCGATGTCACATTGATATGGCTTTATGTTGACCTTCGCTTCCATCTTGAACATGGACTATGAGTGGGCATTGACAGTTGAACTTGATTGCTTTTTCTCGGGTTCTTTCCTTGACTCCTTTATTGGGTTCTCATTTCCCCTTTGATCTAACCTTTGAGTTGTGTTGTCACATAGAATATCTAGGCACCGCAACAACGACTAAGATCGGGGGCTGTCAAACTGATCCCCAATCACTTCGTTTGAGTCATCCCCCTATAGCAGACTAAGGGGGTAGACCCTATAAAAATGGGATGAATGAAAACTAGTTGGGAACCAACCAGTTTGGGAGACACAACTAAGCAACCAATACTTGTTTAGATTGCGCAAGATTGTGAAATATTCAATTTGATTTGAGGAAAATGATACCAATGCCTTGTGGAGTCAACTATCTTGTGAAGGAAATAAAGTCCAAGTAAAGGATGAGAAATTGCTGTTGAATGACTTGACTGTCTCATATGCAAATGAAAAGCTTAAAGCTATGTGAAATGCAGGGACTTAGTTAATTTTAGTTAAATGAGGGCCTAAAATTATTTCTGAAATATGTCTTAAATGTTATTTAACTTAAGGCTCAAAAAAATGGCGTCAATGTGAAAACAAACACTTATACCAACAATGTGAAATGTAAAATCTACACAAGTAATTACTGAAATGTACAATAGAATTGGAATGTATAACGCTGGAAATAAAACAGTTAAATTCAGAAATGCATTTGTATGAGTTACTCAATCAAAGATCATTAAATGCATAAGTAAAACTAAATTAATCCTTCTTGAATGGGCATGTAAAAACAAATGTATTTCATAAATTAAACTAAGTGTTTAAACTCAGATTGCATCAATGAAATATTAGTCTAGTAATTTGCTCTTAAATCAAATGTTAATGCCAACAATATATTCTAAAACAACAGTCCTATAACCATGCAATATTCAGGTTTTTCTATGTATCACAATAGTAAATTCACATGACAAATTAATGATTAATAATTCAAAAAAATTCTGAGTTTAACTATTTATGATCTACTGATGCATTTGATCTAAAAACTCAGAAATAAATCACTGGACAATAGTGAAACAATGTAAAATTTTTTGTTAATTTAGCATGCAAAAAGTCATTGAAGATAGCCTCTATTTCTGCAATGTACAATAGTAAAAGATGTAAATTAAATTTGCTGCTATATTTTAGCTAACCGAAAATCTATGCCAGTATTATCCTGACTTTCAATCAGATAAATGAAATGAGGGAAAGTTTACAAAATGTGCACCTGTCAGCCCTTAGGGGCTTGAAGACACCTGGAGACAAGCTGCCCAAGTCATTGAAAATCTTCAACTCAGATTTTTTTTTAGAAAATGTTGTTAAATTTTTTTGGAAAAAAATTGTGGAAAATTTATGATGGAAAATTTTGGTGAAGGAGAGGAGGCTTGAGGGTGGAATACTGTGAGGCTGAGAGATGGCACTGAGGGGAGGTCGAGAATGAAGAGAGGGATGGCCAGTGCAAGGTCTTGAGGCCCTAAAAATATTTGATTTGCCCATGATCTCCTTGAAATGTCTCTTCAACCTGCAAACAAAATGGAGAGACCCTCCGAGGCCTAGAGCTGGGAAGAATCCACAAAAAATCACTTGCAATCTTTGGATTTGTCCCTGCTCAAACGAAGATAGAAAACCCCAACATGTATATACAAAAAATATGAAATACCCAAAACCTCAATGAACCAAAAATTTAATATTTACAAATCTACAATAATATTCTACAGATCTAGCAGATCTGCAGATGAAAGCCTTCTATTAGTCAGATTTAAACAAATTTTGCACAAATTTAGAAATAAAGTTGAAATTTTAAAGAGGCACAAGCCTAAGAAAAACCTTGCAAGTAAAATGTTCTGTAAGATAACTTCAGAAATTAAAAACAATGGGCTCTTTAGATTATGTGATCTGAGAGTCAGTTGGTCTAATTGAGGACTTCCCCAAATGCCCAGATCCTGAATGATAACTTTTGCACACTTAGATCTGCGTGTTAGATTAACAAAGATTCAAAAAATGATCATAAAATCATCAAGAAATAGAGATACCTGCCACTTCTACCAAATAAAAATGATATTTTAAAAAACCCAGAAATTTATGCAAGATACCTGTACATAGATCAATCCTCAAAGGCTATTATCCAGCAAATACAAATGAAAACGACAAAGTATTAAGAATAGTATTACCACATAAATCTGAAAGAGCAAGTACACGATTCAGAAATCAGATCCAAATAATGGAGAGAGACCTCTCATTTGTAGAAAAATTCTCCAACAGCTAGTTGGCTTGATCCCCGTCAAAACAATCTCAACCGTTCATGAAGATCAACTGATCTTTTAATCATCACCGTTGAAGTAATGTTACCTTTTTGGGGAAATTCGAATTTCACTTTTAATTAACTCAAAAATGATTATTTTGAGTTAATTGCCGCAAAAAGTTGACTTTGACTTAACTACTAGGGCCCAAGGGTTTAAAATATCTTGAAATTTTCAATATTCCCTTGGCCGAGGACCTCAAAAAATTAAAAACTTTAAAACCCACAGATTTTAAATGCTGGAGAATTTAATTTCTTAGGTCCTAAATTAATTAAATTTCTGACTTTAGCATTTTCATTTATTTTAGCCAGAAATTTTAATTAATTGACTCATGAGGGGATTAGTAATTTTTCCAACCCTTTAATATAGCCATGGTGTCTAACTATGAGGGACCATGCACTAAATATTTTTTACATGAAATATTACATTTCTAACCCATGAAGGGGGAACACACGTTCGTTATAGACCCTCAATAATTACCCATTTCTGCGACACAAAATATGATTTAGTAGACTAAGGTAGACTAAGTGACTTGTAATAAAATAATCTAACGAAATAGTTAGAATTATTCCCAAATCACTTCTACAAAGACTTGATAAATAACACTTGGACTCATTTAAAATCTTGACGACATAATCCACCCTAGCTCTGGGGTGAGGCTGGAGGGAAAAACTCTGCCGATCGTCCGTCTTTAGAAACGCACATGAATCGGTGAGATTAAAAACCTCTTAGGATAGAAATCATCACCAGAAAGATAAATTTATCTAAGTTGTTACATACATTTGTCTTACTAGGATCATTTACATTACAAAATGCAGAATGGGTTTACAAAACTCCAGTGTACATATAGCTGATAATGATGAATCTTTGGATCATCTGAGTGCTTGGACATGATGGAAATCCATGTGCGAAAAAATTACAGTTATGGGGTAGTTGACATGGAGTGGTCAACAAGTTGGAACTTCCATCTTCTTCGATTCCAAGCTTGTTTGCCAGAGCCACCATAAGGAAGTTCATATTGCAGTTGATGTTGACAATTGTGCTTCTAGCATTGCAAATCTCTCTTTTGTTGGATCATGGGTGTTATTGTGAACAAACTTGTTGGCTGTGTCTAGGGTTTTGCAACTTTCTTCTTAAATTGGCTCTTGGATCCCCTGCAACGTCCCATGAAATTCCCTAAAGAAGCCTACCTTAATACCAATATGGTCTGCAAATTTCCATGGATATTCCATTGAAATAGTTAGTCACAACAGATTTGATAAACTTTTATGAAATCTTTATTGTTAATTTTTCCATAGATCCCAATTTCTTTAGCTAGCTGATTTTTGGCTTAATTAATAATATCAGATGAAATGCAAAAAATAGAAAACAGAAAGAAATACACACACCATCCACAATAGACACAAAGATTTTACCCTGGAAACCATTATAGGAGAAAACCCAGCTAGAAGGTGAGATTGCTTTGCTTTCTATTTTTTTGCTAGAGAAAATGTGCAAGTACAAGTGGAAAGGTACTCTTTTTGGATTTACTTGAGACCTATGACCTATATGGATGTTACAGAATCCTAGCCCCCTTTGTTTTGGTCTCTTGCTTCTCATTCTCAGTTGCTCTGCTTAACTATGGAACGAAATACAATATCAAAAAAAGGAACCCCTACTTGTCCTAGTGGCACAAAATATAACATAGCACGATAGCCAACTAGGGGTAATGTTTGACTCCTTCAACCTTCAACCAGAGTTAGGGGTTTGAACCTTCAAGAGTTTTCTTCAACATCCACACATGGCTTATTCCATATGTATGAGTGATGGGGTTGACGTGGCATGCACTCATACCATGGTGGTCAAACATAGTAGTTCAACTTGTGGGAGACATAACTTTTGCATATGAACCCTGATTAATGTTACTTTTGCACTGTTGGAAAGGTCTTTGAATGTAGAATGTCTCAGACTATGACACTAAAGTGAGAAAGTTTTGACACCTAAATAACCTCATTTAATGCCTCAAAATGGCTCCGAAATGTTTTAGACCCCAATTCTCCATGCTGGGACCCATTGGTAAAAATGACGATGTAAGGTGATTCTTCATAGATGACATGTAATATAATAATCCAATCTGGATTAGCCGGGCACAATGTTGAGGAGGGGTTCCTTGGGTCTAGAAACCTTGTTGAGTATTTTCCAATTGTCTTTCTCAACCATGGGGTGGATTCCCAAAGACATAATTTGGTTTTTCTTGGTGGAGATTGCCATATTTGTAAGCCAATCTGCCACTTTCTTGGTTTATCTCCTGATACGTCTGAACTTGCATGGTTCAAAGCAACTAATGACTTGCCTAATTCAAGATAATTGACCAGACAATTTGCATCATGAAAGATGATCCTTTCTATTTTGATGATCTATTCGACTATTACTACTTTGGAGTCACCTTCGTAACTAACTTTCTTGGAATCCTGTTCAAAGGCTTTAGCGATGCCCATTACCTGGGCTTCCATTTCTGCTTGATTAATTGTCTATTTTCTTAGGAATTTGTGGGGAGATTGCAATATTGCAACCTTGACAATACTTGAACACCCCTCCTGCCCTATAGCCAAACTTGGATATTCCTGGGAGGTGCTGTCAAAGTCGAATTTGATTCACCCTCCAAGGGGTGGGAACTCCAGTCTTGCTGGCAGTTCTGCTTGCCTAACTGCTCTTCTTTATTGGGGGAAAATGAATCTGAACTCACTTCCTATGATGTGTAGCCAAAAAACAACCTTTTGTGGCTTTAGTAACCATTTGCTGCCAGTTAAATTTTGCCTAGTTAGAATGTTTAAATTGACAATTTTTTCCTTGAAAAAATGTATTTTGGTTAATTCTATCTAAGTTTGCAATTTGAATCCATATGAACTTTGCTTTAACAAACAAACCTTAATGCCCTTATCAGTGTGCCTGTTAGGAATTTTGTTTATTAATTTATTTATGGTTCCAATGACGTATGAGAATCTCAACATCAATAAAAAAATGTGGAGAAAGAAAATGCAAGTCATCGATATTATGCTTCAACTAAAGTACACTGCAAGGCCAGAATGGATGGGGAGAATTGTGTTATAGTTGAACAAAATATGAATTTATATATTCAAGCAGCATGAGCATCATGAGATTCACAGTTAAATATTGATACAATAAATGCTAGAAAAACATAATAATTAATGAATTGATTGCATAGTGAGTGATATTTGTTGAGCATTCCTTTATAGAAAAATGGATATTCAAGCACGGTTAGTTCAATACTGGACTTGACCAATGTTTACAAAATTTGATATTATGAATGATAATGCATGCAATGAGTATTAAACATGAATAGTCTTCCAAAGAGCCTTGCATATATCTTGTTGGGTAGAATCAAATAATTCAGATCTTGCATTACTTTAATAACATAATTACAATTCTGAACATCCAAGAGTCATACATACCTGGAAAACATAAACAATGGAAGTAAAATAACTTTTAAAGTACGCACAAAATTGTCCTTCAAATCAACTTATCATTAATGATTGTAACTTACGAGGACACTTCAAAATTGAGGTTTTCAGCCTTTTGGACGCTGAGATCTGTCCGTTGGTCACTTAGATCTGCCTCCGGATACTCACATATGTATTTTACTGGACTGCTAGAGAACATTGTTTGATCTGATCTGACCTTGGCTCCTCTCCTGTGCTCTGAATCTGCTCAATTGATCTTTCTCTGATCTCTTGGGTCTTCTTGATGTCCAAAATGAGTGTGTATGTAGTATGCACAATTTCTCCCATCTTGTCCTATTTATGCTTTGAGTGAGAAAACTAATCTCCTCAATCTAAGCAACTAATCTCTCTTTAATCTCAATGAATCTCCTTAATCTTAACAACAACCTTATCTTAACAATGAGATGTATGGGTAAGATTAGATCAAATCGAACTCACTAATGTTCCAGAAATATTTAGAAATTTTCATTTAGTTTCTAAGATGTAAGAGGTCGAGGGAAATTAAACTTTTATTTTTTATTTAATAGATGAAATTACATGGTGGTATTATTTCCCACTATTACTAAGTGGTCACTAGAAGTTGTCTTCAACCACTTCTCACATGTTCACACCTATCTTGTGCAAGATGTTTTTGCTCGAGCTAAGGAATTCTGCACCAATCCAAATTTGTCTTTGAATGCTTCAAACTTCCCTTCTAGTAAATTTCTGGTTAGAATATCAGTGACTTGCTGATTGATGGGAATATACTAGAGCTTCATTGCTCCCTTCTGATCTGTTGTTGCACTGCTGTTAACTATCAGAACTCTTTATAATTATTTGACTATTTGATTTAGTAAATAATACTGTATAAATATTGTGGCTTAATATTTTTTCATTTAACTATTTTCATGAATGATATGTTATCTATGGTTGGTTTAATAAAGATTGTTAAAATAGATGAACTATTTCTCTTTTTGAATGGTCTGTTGAAAATGGTTGTTATTGATGTCAGAGGCTGTCCAAATGGAAGAGAAAGTTACATAATCAAATAACATATTTTGAGACCTTTATGACAGTATGTGGCACACCCTCTAAGTCATCAGGGTTGAGGAGAAATTAAATTTTGAATATATTAATATATATACCCAACCAAAAATCAAGTCAGCCCTACTAGTAGATAGGTTGGCCCTACCCATTGACCCCCCACTTGTTTGGTATAAATACTTCACGTGTGGCTCATTTGAAGGTTGGAAACACATGGTTGAGGAATAAAGGTTTGAGATAAGACCATAAGAGATCTGAGCTAAGGGGAAGGCTGAGCTGTCTAAGGAACAAAACTGAGTTTTGTGGACTATCTTGTTGAAGACCGAATTCTGGTGTGGAAGGCCGATTTCTGTATGAGAGTTCTATTGGAGGCTGAGCAGAGCTGAGACCGCTTTTTGGGCAATCTTTACGCTCATTTTGAAGTAGGCCAAGCCATAACTTGTCTAGGCAGCGGGGCGAGTTCATTGATTTACTCTAGTTGTTTTGGAGGAAGGCAAAGTGACAATAGATTCGTATAGTATTGGGTACAAGCTGCCAGGTCGAAATTGCTGTGTATAAGTGCAAAAAGAAGGGGGGGCAAAGGAAGCCAAATTTTGCTCAAGAAGGTCTGCTGCTAGACCTTCTGAGAAAACTGCGGTGACCATAGATATTTGAATGTTGGTTTTGTGTTTTTGATGTCATGTGAGAGCCCAGTTGGAGCTATGCAAAAGGTGAAGAGACATGCCAAGTTGGAGAGCTAATCCAAGTTGTAGAGTTAAGTCAAGTTAAGGAGCAGAGAAAGAATATATGAAGGACAGGTGGCTGTGACCAAAGTTAAAGGTGCAAACTTGAGAGTGGCATGGTTGGGTGACAACCCCTACTAAAGAAAGGCAATTTGTGTGAACTAGGAGAAGCTGTGAAGCACCTTGAAGAAGTAGGTTGGTGCCTACAAAATCTCTGAGTTGGTTCTCAACTAAGGGGATTGGTGTTGCCTGCAGGTTGGTGCCTATGAATTTGCTGAGTTGGTGCTTAGTTAGGGAATTGAAGTCTCCTGTAGGTTTGTGCCTACAAAAGTTGTAAGTTGGTGCTTACTTTGTACGAGGAAGTTTACAAAATATTTACAAAGAAAAATTGTATAAATGTTTCTTTTTTGTGTCTCTTGATTTATGTGCATATAATGGTTTAAAAAGCTAAAAGTTGTTAAAAGTAACAAAATATGATTCAACCCCACTCTTAGTATTTCCAACGCAGTGAATTGTTGATTTGGGATAGCATCGGATGTGCTCTAGCCACGAAATTTGGTGGAGAGGTTGGGGCACATGAGATCTCCAATACCCAGAAAGGGTTTGGGCAGATTCTAAACAGATCAAGAGATATTAAAATAATTAACATTTTTAATGGAGTCCCTAAGTCTAAACTCAGGGAAAATAAAATATTAATGTGTATTAATATGAATTTGTGTTAGAGTGGTCCAAAAGGCATGGATCAAGCTAGATCTAATCTTAGCCGTTGATTAGGGACTTAATCTCGACCATTGAGATGTCAACAGGAAAAGTATAAGAGGAGGCTTGTGGGTCACTTGGAGAATACACCAGAGTGATCAATCATTTTATTCTTTAGAGCAGGGTTTGCTAAGAGAGATAGAATCAGTGATTGGGAGAGCAGCTGAGGGGCATTGAATACAGAGAAACAGAGAAGGCAGAGATTGTGTCGGGAGAGCAGTGCAACAACCAAGGAGAGGGATGCAGAGCCAGTAAGGGCTCACGCAGGGCCATGCAGAGGCAGCCAATTGTTGCGCAGAGCACCAGAGAGGCCAGCGTGTCTGACGCAGAGGCTCAGAAAGCTGACGCAGGGCCTCCTGGGGCTGACAGAAGCCAAGAAAGGCTGACGCAGGGCCAACGTGAGACAGAGAGGGGCTGACGCAGTCTAGATTGGGCAGACACTGGGGTTGCAAAGCAGTTTTGTGTTGAGGAGATGCTGGAAGGATTTTCCGAGGTTTCAGCCAGGAGATTTCTCTCAAATTGTGAGGCATGCTGCTAAGGAAATTCTCTGTTGGGTAGGCCAGTTTTGACACCCAGATTGTACTTTGATATTGCTTAATAAGAAAACTCTCAGATAGTTGCATCGGTTTTCCCGCATTGGGTTTTTCTGGGGACATTGGTCCAAAAATAATGGTGTCATGTGGTGTGTTTGTTCTTGTTTCTTTTAGTTGCTGATCTGTAATATGTTGAGCATGCACCGGTGTTTATTTTCAGTATTTACTTTGTAAATAACTTGTTAAAGAAAAATAACAAGTAAGTAGGAATAAATCAGAAAAAGTGCATGAAGGGTTTCTAAAGTAAGTAAAGTTAGAAACTTCAACATGGTATCAGAGTGTGATTGCAGATCACAGGAGGACTAAAAGACATCAACCAAGTGGAGGAATAGCAACAGGAAACAACGGTCCCAAGGTGACAAAAGTTGTTTCTAGCAGCGCAGAAGCCAAGAAGTGTGACGTAGAGCCAGCCAGAACCACACAGAAGAAGCCGGGAGCTGCGCAGAGCCTTAGAGAGGCCAGCGTTGCTGACGCAGAGAGCCAGAGGGCTGACGCAGGGCATCCTAGGGTTGACACAGACCCTTCTGGGGTGATGCAGACCCAGCATGAGGCAGAGAGGGGCTGACGCGGTTCACAGAGAGGCAGTTGCTGGAGTCTAGAAGGCTGCAGAAATATCGCAGATTGGAGCTGGTGAGGTACTGTAGTCAGAACGGTACTTGATAGAGCAGGGCCAAAGGAGTTGTTATCAAGGGTTTCTAGCCGAGGAACCTAGATCAGCAGTGCAGTTGCATATGACGATCAGAGTAGGGGGCATCTCGACAAGCGACAAAAGGATTTCCAGGAGGGAGGTAAGGACTCAGAGGGAGTCCAGAAGAGAACTTCCAGACGGGAAGTAGAGACTTAGAGGAGTTGAACAACGAACTTCAAGGAGGGAAGTAGAGGAGCGTCATGACACTACAACTTTGCAGTCTGGAAGGCCAAAATCTTATCAGTGCTTGACAGGAATCGTGTCAAGAACTTTGCCTTGAAGGTTATAGCTATCCCAATCGATCCCAATGATAACAACAAGTAGAAAGAGGAGATGGCGAGGGCCAAGTGCATTATCCTCGACGGGGTCAAAGATCATGTGGTACCACATATAGCCAAGAAGGAAACGACAATTGAGATGTGGGAGGCTCTCAAGAACCTGTACCAACATACTTCTGTCACCTGTGCAGAGAAGAATGTTGCTCGAGAACCTGTACCGGCATACTTCTGTGCAAAGAAGAATGCTGCTCGAGAACCAAATGAGGTCGTATCAGATGAAGAATGGTCAATCGATTGACACCTTCCTCAGAGGACTGAATGAGATCTGAGACCAGTTGACTGCTATAGGAGCGACATTGGATTAGGAACTTATGGTGAGGACAGCCCTGAATGTTGTCTCAAAAGATTGGGAAGTGTTTGTCCAGAGTATCCTGGGCAGAGGGACTCTCCCACCTTGGGACGAGATGTGGGCAGCTCTTCGCCAGGAAGAGGTCAGACGACAGTCAAAGACAGGTAGTAGCAGCAAAGGGATGAAGGTCAAGCAGGAGGAGGAGGATGTGGCCCTAGCATCTGAGGGAAAGCAGGAGAAGTGGAAGATGAAAGATCTCTCCAAGATCAAGTGCTTCCACTGTGGGGAGATGGGTCATTATGCGACCCAGTGCCCAAGGAAGAAGAGTAAGGGAGAGTCTTCCAAGACTAAGGCAGCGCCAGCACGGGCAGAGAAGAAAGTTTTGATAGACGATGACTGTGCCATGAGTGCACACGCACCACTTGAGCGGAAGTGGGGAGGCATGAAGCTGTAGTGAGATGGACTACAGGCGATGAGGGGCAGGATCCTTGAGGTACCCAACCTCTTGGATTAGACCTTGCTACGGGAGCCCCGACGAGGAGTAGCACGACTGGTTAAGTGGGTAGAGACGGATGCAGATGGAGCGGCAGAGAGAGCTACAGTGCAAGAGTCCCAAGACAGCACAGAGCTAGCAGTCTGAGAGGCACAGGAGTGTTGCACCAGTGCAAGAAGGCATAAAGAAGTGTGCAACGGTGCGAGATGCAGGGAGGTGTTGCAGCAACGCAGAGGTTAGAGAGAGGGAGCACTTGTCAGCGGTAGAGGGAGCTTCAGCATCAGTGGGTGTTTCTAGCCCAACAGGGAGGTCAGTTACTTACTTCTCAGTAATTGAGTTGCAGTGCAGCAGTGGGCAACACAATGCAACATGATGAGAGGAGGTGCAGTGAGGATGCAGTGCTGGGAGAAAGGACCAGCAATAACACTGATGCAGGAGGAGCTGTCGTACAGATGTAGTGGAAGAACCATGGGCAGCAGTACAGGAGGCAGCTGTGCAAAGGATGGTGGGCAGGAAGGCCTAGCATCAACACAGGTACCGATGCCGGATGATCAGAGTAATACTCAGTGAGGGGTATTGCTAGAGCACAATCCTCGCTAAGAGGGAGTGTTGATTTGGGGTAGCATCGGATGTGCTCTAGCCACGAAATTTGGTGGAGAGGTTGGGGCACATGAGATCTCCAATACTTAGAAAGGGTTTGGGCAGATTCTAAACAAATCAGGAGATATTAAAATAATTAATATTTTTAATGGAGTCCCTAAGTCTAAACTTAGGGAAAATAAAATATTAATGTGTATTAATATGAATATGTGTTAGAGTGGTCCAAAAGACATGGATCAAGCCAGATCTAATCTTAGCCGTTGACTAGGGATTTAATCTTGACCGTTGAGACATCAACATGAAAAGTATAAGAGGAGACTTGAGGGTCACTTGGAGAATACACCAGAGTGATGAGTCATTCTATTCTCTAGAGCGGGGTTTGCTAAGAGAGATAGAATTAGTGATCGGGAGAGCAACTGAGGGGCATTGAGTATAGAGAAACAAAGAAGGTAAAAATTGTGCTGGTAGAGCAGCATAACAACCAAGGAGAGGGACGCAGAGTCAGCAAGGGCTCACGTAGGGCCACGAAGAGGTAGCCAAGTGTTGCGCAGAGCACCGGGGAGGCCAGCGTGTTTGACGCGAGGCTTAGAAAACTGACGCAGGGCCTCCTGGGGCTGATGCAGGGCTAGTGTGAGACAGAGAGGGGCTGACGCAGTCCAGATTGGGTAGACGCTGGGGCTGCGGAGCAGTTTTGCGCTGAGGAGTTGCTGAAAGGATTTTCCGGGGTTTCAGCAAGGAGATTTCTCTCAAACTGTGAGGTATAGCTGCTAAGTAAATTCTCTGTTGGGTAGGCCAGTTTCGACACCCAGATTGTACTCTGATATTGCTTAATAAGAAAACCCTCAGATAGTAGCACTGGTTTTCCCGTATTGGGTTTTTCCGGGGACATTGGTCCAAAAATAATGGTGTCATGTGGTGTGTTTGTTCTTGTTTCTTTTAGTTGCTGATCTGTAATATGTTGAGCATGCACTGGTGTTTATTTTCAGTATTTACTTTGTAAATAACTTGTTAAAGAAAAATAACAAGTAGGTAGGAATAAATCAGAAAAAGTGCATGAAGAGTTTCTAAACTAAGTGAAGTTAGAAACTTCAACATGAATTTATCATAATTCATAACTTGATTAATCATGCTCCTGGGATAGATTAGAATTAGATAAGCTTTGTTAAATTTCATTTATGCAATTAGAATATAATTGGTTTTAGGTTTAAGATAAAATTTCATTAAGTCTCCAATCAAGGAGTGAAATACCTTTAGTGGGAATTGGGCCCACATATCGATGAGGATCGCCATCCCAAATGATTATAGTTCTAATGGCGACCTTGATCGAGTGATTTCTCCCATTGGTGACTTGCACAACTTCTAGGCATCAACAATGTCATGGAAGTTTGCTTCTTGATGAACTAGGATATCATTATGGATCCCAAACTAAAGCAACACGTTGAACTGTTCTTCCTATCTACTACCTTGCTTGCCTAATTTGAGTTTGTATACCCCTGCAACTGTTAGAAAATCGAAAAGGCAGAAAGATTTTCTCTTGTTGATAATTACTTGTGAATTCTTTGAGTTCTTATTATCTTTCTTATGTTTTTCTTTTATCTTAGCTTCATCAAGCAATTACCAAGACCAAAACACGGAGATCAAGTACACTAGATGTAGGCACTCAGCCAGGGCTAAAACAACTATATAGGGGAAAACCCAGTGAAAAATGTTAGCCTCATACTCACAATCAATAATTCCAAAATAATAAAATTATGAAACTTGGAAAATATAATTCCTATTAGTTAGCCTCCTAGATTAGTGTGTGGTTGAGATATTCACTCAACCAAGAGATTGCATGCCCAAGATAGACATAGTTTGATGTATATATATTGTATCATCATTCTTTGTAAAAATAGATTCAGGCTTAAAATCCTTTTCCACCATGTTTCTGTCTCTTGAATTAAGTTATTATTTAATTTAATTATCTTCAATTGGTATAAGAGCGTATGGTTTGCTCTTTGGGATTAAGAGAGTGAGAAGATTTGTTTGCAATTGCGTTGTTGATGTTGAAGAAAGTGTAACTAGGTTCAGTCTTCATAATGACAAGATCTTTGTAAATGATGAAATAAAAGAAATACAATTATTTTTGTATGCCTTGCTACAGGGGTTTCATGAGCAAGAGGTTTATTTGTTAGTGGCTCCCTTTGAGAGCCTTAGGATTTATTATTGAGTCAAAGAGTCAATGTCATGTATGAAGAGCTCTTCTTGAGCATATGTAGACTATATATGAGTCAACCTAGTGTCTAGAAAAGCCCTCCAAAAAGACAAGCACAATCCTCTTGATGTCGGCTTGCAAAATGAATTAAATACACTCATGTTGGCTCACTTGAAATGACACATCTCTTCATGAATACAAGTCGGCTGATATACAGGACAAACTACTATAAATAGGCGTGTAAGATCCACATTACAGGTAGAATAGGAACTCGGATGCCTCTGAAATCTCGTGGGTAATTACAGTGAGTAGTTACAGTCGAAAGACCTCGCAGTCTCAAATATTTTTTCTTTGGATGGGTACTGCAATGATGAAAGATCTCAGTGCAGAGAGAAGTAACAACCATAGTCTCGACATAATTGAGATGATAAGGATCTCGGTGATCTCACATTAAACACTCTATGTCTCGACATTGATGATCTCTGCATAGTGGTAATCATGATCTTGATGAAGATGTTGTTATAAGGTCATGATCTAGATAAAGATCTCAGTGCAACTCTCATATATAAATATCTCGTTGTTATGGTAAAAGTCTCATTGAAAGTGCAACAATAATCTCAGTGAAGGAGCAACAAGAATCTTAGTGAAAGTGCAACAATGATCTCGGTGAAGGTGCAACAATGGTGCAACTGTAATGACCTCATTGGTGCAATAGTATTGACCTCAATGTAGAAGCAATGATGATGATGATCTCACTAATAAAGAAGAGGATTGGTGTCTTAGTCTTGGAGTGGCCTAATAGGTCAAGGGTCATGGTCTTGGTATTAGTCAATTGGAATCTCTATAAGAAGAATTTCTTTTCTCTTTCGTTTTGGTAACTATTTGATGAACTAAGAAGACACACTCTAATAATATCAAGCGAATATTGTGCTAATAAGGAAAAGTTAAAAATACCTCACAAATAGTTATCATGGTGAGAAGAATCTTATTAACTTAATTTGGCCTAGATTCTTCAACAGTTGAATATAAGAGAAACCAGTTGTGTAATAGAGTTGTCTTGTCCAAGCGAGAGGCATTGTTTAAGCGTGTAAGGCTACAAGTGTGTTGTAGTTTGCAGGTTGTGGACGAGATATATGGGTGTTGAAGGATAAGATCAAGATTGAGGACGAGCTTGCAAAGTTCATCGTTTGAGATTGATGGAGCTCTTTGTGATGAGTTGCGAGCAACTAGTGAAGCTGTAAAGCCATACCAGGAGAAATCACACGCTGAGTTTTGTTGGTACAACCAACATTTGGATATTGTGGCACATGTATCATGATGCAAGACCTGTAATATATGCTGTGGGACGATCTCAAAAACGGATTGTGGGGGTTGTGAACCCTGCTTGGTTGAAGAATCGGAGGAGAGAGGCGGCGAGGGCAGAAAGGCCCGTATTATGAACTATGCAAATATCTTGATTTTTTTTAATGGCATATATTTGAGTGTTCTAAGTGTATTTTCTGTGTTTTTTTAAATTGCAGGGAGCTATGGCCTGCATCATCTGTCTGCTTGTGATAGAGTTGCAACCTGCCAAAGAGACAATAGGAGCTACATCCGGTTGAGGAGTCGCTCAAGATCTGAATTGATATTGGCTGTGATCTCTCAACGTATCAGCGAGATTGATGGCAGTCTTTTCGATATAGGAAAAAAAGCTATCTGTTATGCATTTAGATTGGCTAAACCGGGAAATTCCTGAACTGTTTTCTAATTGTTTCGGAGAAAAAGTAATTCTATGCCAAGAAGCAATAGTTCTAATGTCAAAACTACATAGAGAGAGATGTGGGGTTGCTGCCTTTCACTTGGAGCAAATATTTGTCGTTCGCTTGTGCAAAGAGAACGCTATTTTATTTCACATCTACTAGTTGACTCGTTTTTCAAGAGAGAATGGCATTATTTTTGTCTGTTATAAAATCATTTCCACCACCAAGGGGATCGTTGTTGGTGAGGTCTGTGATAGTATCAAAGTGTAGATCTACGAAGGGATCTAAGCTAGAGATCTACGAAGGGATCTAAGCTAGAGATCGATGATGAAGGTTGCTTATCGTGTTGAAGAGTTAAGTTGTGTTATGGTTGGCTACCTGTTGCTATGGACGCGAGGACAAGAAAGAAGAAGTTTTATATCCATAGGAATGAAGGAGAATGTAGCAGCAAGAAGGATGACAAGATTATTAGTGGCTCTGAGTCTGATTGTAGCATAAAACGGACTACTAAGGAGAGTATTATTGACAAATATGGTACTAGGTATGATGCCATTTAAAAAAAAAACAGATTAAAGAATGGAAATAAGCCACCATTCCAAGTTTTTGTTTGTGAATTTTGCAATGAATAAAAAGTAGTTGGCATTTGAGGATGCAATGTCCAATGGAAAGTGTTGAGAATGGTGGAATATATGAGGGAACTACGTCGGATAAGGTTCTGGGTTTAACTTTCACCAGTTAAAAAGTTGTAGCAACCAAGTAATATATGGTGAACTATTGTAAACAACAAGACATTCTATTAATTGCTCCGAGACAGACTAGCACAATCAAGTGATGATGGAAAAGAAAAAAAAAGAATCTGTTGGAAATATTGAGAGGGGGGGTGAATCAATGTTTCTTTTCAATTATTATTTATATCAGTTAAAAACATTTATATTTGGAACATAGAAGTAGATAACAGGAATAGATGCTTTTATTAATGTGATATTTACAATAGATCAAGTACAATATATATATATATATATATATATATATTTCAATTAGTTGCCAAGCCCCAACTTGGACTCTTTGTGAGGCTCCAACCTCCAGAGCACCAACTCTGTCTTGTCAAGGCACCAACCTTGAATTTAGGAGCACCAACTCCCAAGGACACCAATCCTTTTAGTTCTGAGGCACCAACCTCAAGGGCTCTAACCCTTTGCTATAAACCGTCTGGATCTGTTTGGTTGTAATTCTCTGCTCCCAACCCTGCTGGGCCTATGACTTACTTTTGTCCTCCTGTTCCTTCCACTTCTGCCAGAGCTTCGACTTCCTTTATTTTCTTATAGTTTTTCAGTAACCCTAAACTTTCCTTGTTCTCTGTTTTATATTCCTGATACCCCTGACCTTTGGCTTCCTTTCTCCACTGGCTCTTCGGCTTCCTCAACGCTCCCTTGATCTTTCAACTTCCTCTGCGCTCACTCTTCGGCTTCCTTTGTCTCTTCAAATCCATTAACGCACACAGGACACGTTAATGTGGAAGAGAGGCCGAATTACAATAGTGTTGCATATTAAAAAATATCAGAGAGGCCCTTTTTAATATTCATACAATATACATTAATTGTTCACGGAAACCATATAAGAGAGACTATAGCCATATAGAGGTCCCACATGCCACGTCATCCTTTTATCGCAATCGCAAGTTCTGGAGGTCTTTTATAAGTCGTGTCCAAAATATAGCCGATGGCCGATTCCCCTTCTGGATGCGATATTATATTAACTCCACAACTTTATTGCAATCAGCAGATTTGCACATAACATAGCCAATTCCCCGATACACGGACACGATATTATTATAAACTGTTTTTAATAACTCCGT